>JAODAL010009163.1:0-112674 GCA_025379985.1 Phyllomedusa bahiana
GTTGGGGGGGGGGGGGGGGGGGGGGCCCCCCCCCCCCGCGGAAAGCAATTAATCACATTGTCACTCTACCATGACTTGGGATTTTACTAATGACTGGATCCATTCTGTGTACAGCTCTGCGCTATAGGTTGGCGATATCTACACACCATGAATCGATGATTTCATCCCCCTCGTTTCTGCTATCTTTCCTCAGGGTATTGTTAACCCCTTAGGAACCAGGCCTGCGGTGCATTGCAGTTGGCAGCGAATGGGTTAAATACAAGGTTCAAATGGGCGGAAATCTTTTCTTTTTTTTTTTTCTCCCCCTCTACTCCCTCTGCGGTGATCAGTAGTGGAGAGGGATTGGGGATTGCTTGTATTGGATGGAGGGAGCAGGTAGAGCAGTGAATACAGAAGACCATTAGGATCACGTAGCGCAGCCCCAGAGCTCGTACTTAGATCACAGACTGCAAAAAAAAAATAAATAAATCCGTGGAAGGCAAAGATGCTTTACCGGAGCCTGTGGTGGAGAAGGATGCTCGCCCGTGCATCGCCCAATATTTATCATCTTCTGGATGTGGGAGAGCAGCGGACGCTGGCTGCCAGCTGTATGCCAGGGCTATCCCTGCACCTGTAAGTAGATATATGGCAGCGCTCCTCCAGAGAGCCCTGTGCGCTTTCTAGAAATACAAGAGGTGGAATAGCCAGGAATTCTACCTGTGCCCTCCGCTGCCGCACCACCACACCAGGAGCCTTTGCTGCCAGTGCAGGAAGAATGTTCTTTCGGAGTCAGTGGGATTTGTTGGCACCGGGTGGCGTTAACCCTGGTTTGTCTGCTCTGCCATGTCCAGGACTTGCATTGGGCTCCTCGGGAAGTATCTGTGGATATGGCAGGTGGGGAGCGAGCTTGGCTTTGTCCTGATTTCTTATATAATTCCAGGTATGGTAGATGTGTGGTGACGAGTGCAGACTCGTGTCAGCCGGTTGTGTCTATGTCCCTGAGACTGGGAAGACGGTTATTAGGTTGGGAGGCAATAGACCATCTATGGGGAGAAGTTTATTAGTATGGATGGACAGTACTGAAAGTGGAATGTATGGGTGTGAAGATTTCTGCAGGGTGTAAGTTTATACATGCGATGGATGATGTGTGCACCCATAGGTATATTCTGTATGGGAAAATAGAACGGATGGAGGGGAATATTTCTATATGGTTTGGTGTGTATATATAGTGTATGAGGAAAATGTAGAATATATGTGAATATTTTATGTTTTACGTTTACTAACATGGATGGTGCGCATAAATGTGTATGTGCATTATCCATATACATACATATTTAAGTACCAGCTTGTGTGAAGGTATGTACTATACAGAAAATAAAATACAGGTATGTTAGTGTGGCCGGTTTTATATGGTAATGTGTGCATGTATATATTGTATATTGGAAGGCGTCTGTGTATAGAAGATTTTTACATGTATGTGGACTGTGTATATTCTATTGTCTGTATATGAACGCTATATATGTATTTAGACTGTGTATATGGATGGTATCTATGTTTGTTGGTTGCGTAATATATATTTGTATGGATGATATATGGTTGATGTGTATGTTGTATCGTCTGTGTGTATGGATGAAATATATGCATATAGACCATATATATATTTGACTGCATGATATACCTATATGGATGATGTATGTATAGAGACAGAATATTTGTATATAGATTGTATATATTTATATGGATGATGTTCATGTTGTATCATCGTCTATATGGATGTTACATATGTACATAGACTATATTTGAATGGATGATATGTCTATGGACGATGTGTATGTATGTTTTGTGTGTGTGTATATATATATATATTATATATATAAATATATATATATATATAATTAGATATATATAGTATAAAATATATATAATATATGATATATATTAAATGTATATAATGTACCACTTGTATGTTTGTTATGTATGATATATATACATTGTATAATATGTTTTTATTGTGTGAGTTTATATATATATATATATACACACACAAAATTGTATGTTTTGTTATGTATGGATGATATACATTGTTATGTATGTTTTGTGCGTATTATCGGTGTATCTATATACATTGTATGTATGTTGCGTTGTGTATGGCCATTATGGACTGTATGGTTTGTACATTTATAATATAATCATATAATATGCTGGAGCATCTCTGAACTCTTATTGGCATTACTGATTGTGGCCATCATGTTCTCCTCCCCCTCCTCCTCGTTTTATGACCCTGCAGATTATGTTGCTAGTAACTCTACCACAATGCGGTCCTCCTCATTGCCAAGAATCAGAAATATATTTTTTCCTTTGTTTTCCAGAACAAACACTTATTGTCTTATATAGTCATGAACTCAGAACAGACATCAGCCTTACTTCTTCCTAGGCTCTTTGGTGGTTGTAATTTGGATCCTATAATTGTCCATAGTCCTTGGCTGCTGTAGCAGACCACATGCTTGTATATGTGATATGCTGCCTGTCCATCGCTGCTATCGTAGAGAACTGCAGCCGCCTTCCCTTCCACATACATACGTAGAAGCCTTTTATGCTCTTCCTATTCATCCAGGTTATGTCCTGCGCTACAGTATATATATTCCACTTTACTACCATACTGTGCAGCCAAGGCCGGGAGAGGAAGAGCACTCCATCTAAAGTGCAGTTCTTAAAGAAAGTTGCAGACCTGCCCCCAATGCTGATATTTCCACATGTCCTCACCAAATGGTTCCAAAACCTCCTGCTTTAAACTGTTGCAGCTGCTGGGGCCTTCCGACCCTGGTGCCCTTTAACCTCACATGATTTGAGGTGGGGGTGGTGCGACCATACAGGGAGAGCGGATAGAGAGGTGTGCACTTTCCTAGTCTCCAGAATAATTTCCTAAAGAAATAAAGCATGTTAACTGTCTTAAAGGGGTATGCACATTATTTGTCCATTATTATGACACCATTGGGGCAAAGACTAGAATTTTAACATCCGTTCTGTCTATGGTTAGATCTCTGTTCAGAGTTCCTGGTGTTCCTCTTTTACATTCAGTGTTTATGGATTGATGCAAAATAGAGTGCTTCTAACATGGTGACCATGAGTACCAACACCATGTGCTCATCATAAACTGGGTGCCGGACACAGGTCCTTTTTGTTGGGGTTATTGTTATATTACATGTACTGGTCGTTGATGGAGCACCAACCGTGCCAACAGGGCACTTTAAGGTCTTGGTTACACTTAAGTCATAGGCTCTGCCAACTAGGCACTAGAGGGTTAACACTGGTGCAGGAAGCCTAGTAGTTAGCAGTGTAGTGACCTTTTTTGAGAACTTATCGGGCAGCTTCTCTGGTTGTGGTGACCCCTTAGTTGAACCATGTGCATTTTCTTGGTAGGTTATTGACTTGTAGTTTTTTATTCATTTATGTAGACTTGCAGCATTTGGCTGAAGGATATTTTGATTACTGGGTGTCATGTGGTGAATAAGGGTTGGATCTGTCCAGTCTCAGGATGGAGGGGGTGATGATTCTCGCTTGGCCCCCACCTACATGACCTGGGTAGACTTGTTTGGGTAGATTTTGAATGAAGCCGTTTTTGTTCCCTGCGGTGCTGAAAGATAAATTCCAGGGACTGGTGCTGTGAGCTGGCTGCAGAAGTCAACAAGGCTGGGTGACCAGGGACGCTGCAGATCTGTCTGAGGACTGCTTGCCTAGCCATGAGTGACAAGTGGCGCTCTGCGGTGACAGACAGCAGGCATGCCGAGAAGTGTATTGCTTTTAGAGCTGCTTTGGACTAATGTATGACAACATGGAAGCGTTCAGCCATGCAGCACAGTGGGCTGCAGCTCCAAAAGGGGCATATTCTGCAGCAGTCATGAACGTGAGCCATTTTAGAAGCAGAAAATGTGCACAGTGAAATCCTAACCAACACCTGATAATTTGGATCGTCTGATAATCTGTTAGGCCATGTCCCCACTGCACGGGTTTTCGGCCGGTTTTTCAGCCGGTTTGCGGTTTTTCAGACCGCCTTAAAAACCGGCCGAAAATGAGCACAATTGTGCTCTATGGAAAACCCGTGCTGCAGTCCCCACTGCACGGGTTTTCCGCCCGGCGGTTTTGTCTCCGGCGGCAAAACATAGAACATGCACCATCTTCCGTCCGGTTTCCGGACGGAAGATGTGCTTCTCTATGGGAGGGGGGAGGGCTCTTCTCTGCTCATCGCGGAGAAAAGCCGTCCCCCCCCCGCGGTCGTGGGGACGGCCGCAAAACAGGACAAATACCGGCCGGCAAACCGGCCGGTATTTGTCCTGTGCCATGTAAACGGCCCCTTACTTATTTCACAGTCCAGGTACTGTTTTGACTACAGAACCTTGCTGATGAGCTTTAGCTTACTCTGATAGATCATTAGACACCTATCTGCTGTTAGTTTAAAGACATGTTACTGTATATATTTTAGTAAGTTAATTTTTGGTTTGTAGTCAAGTTGGTGACGGGCTTGGGTGGCGTGTGTCATAGGTATGCTTGCTGGTCTAATTCAATGGTGTCAAACTCAAGGCCCTCAGCCCGCCACGTCATTTTATGTGGCTCACAAGAGCTTAGACATATTGAGCAGGAATGGACCAGGTCTGGATGCACAAGGACCGGTTCTCCACCTTCCCAACAAGACGTGGTCAGCTCTTGGCAAAGCAGTTAGATTTAATGATTATAACCCAATGAAAGATAATCACTCCCGTTCTTCTGGAGCATCTGACCTATTAATGGCTGCACTTGGCAGAGGTGAATGCACTAGCTTAGGGAAAAGGCACCATCTTGGATTCTGAATTTGGGCACGCACCTCCATTGCTCTGTTCAGCAGCTCACAGGCGGTGGCACAGCTCTGACAGCCCTACCTCGGCGCCCTAACCACCCTGCATCAGCCCTTTGAGGGCAGCCATAATGCTGCTGTGGGCCTTTGTAAAAATGAGCTTGACACCCCTGGTGTAATACATTAGTCTCCCGCTCATGATTTCAGTTATTGCACCCTTAGATCTATCACTGATGCCCTCATAAGTTTGTTTCATTTACTAGTTGGCCTCTACTGACCTAAAAGGTAAAAACAGGTTCTGCTGTACGTTTGTTTAAATCCAGTGATCCATTCTATTGTTAAAACTTTGTGTTTCCAAGGCAACCAACTTCTTCATAGACTTCTGAATAATCTCTGATCGGGTCAGATGCTAATTTGCCTTTTAGGATAAAAAATACATGACAATCCCTTAATACATTGTTCTGTGTTGTCAGAATACGAGGTCCATCTCGGACACTGTAACCTATGCAGCCATTGATAGGTCAGATGCTGCAGAAGAACGGGGGAGTGCTGATCTTTCATTGGGTTATAATCATTACATGTAACTGCTTTGCTTTCTACAAATTGGTTGCTTTGATGTGAAATCTCCCTTAATTATCTGATACAAATATTCTGGGGACCTGGGTATTCAGTTTCATCTTACTGTTTTTCATCGTATGCTGACCACTGGGTGGCACCATCAGTGTCTTTGTTGGGAGCTCAATGGGCCACATGTATGAAAACTGTCTTGGTCTAAGACTTTCTTTGTTGCCCATAGCAACCAACCAGCGCTCCCCTTTCATTTTATATAGTGCTCTGAAAAAAGGAAAGGAGAAATCTGGTTGCTATAGGCAACAAAGAAAGTCTTAGACCTAGACAGTTTTCATACATGTGGTCCTATGTGTCTTGATATAAATATGAGACTTAGGGCCACATGTATGAAAACTGTCTAAGTCGAAGACTTTCTTTGTTGCCTATAGCAACCAATCAGAGCGTCCCTTTCATTTTTCCAGAGCACTATATTAATTTAAAGGGGCGCTTTGAATGGTTGCTATGGGCAACAAAGTGAGTTTTAGCCCTTGATAGTTTTCATACATATGGCCCTTAAGTTTTTACCTCAGTATTAGACTGATTGGGGTACATATGATGTTTGAAACCTTACCATGGTTCTGTCTGGAATACAATTTAAGATCATCTAAATCGACTGATTTGTCTCTTTTTCTTATTAAGATAGATAACTTTAGTGTTTTTTTTGGGGGGGTGGTAATTGCGTGTATGGAAAAGGATTTGTTCAATATATGAATCAGGGAAGAAGCAGGAGAATCTTACTGTGGTTCACTGTATTTTGTCCACTGGGTGGCACAGTCTAGATTGTGTCTTTGGAGGAAGCTTTGTATGTTTGTATAATATGATTATCACTTGACCAGTCAATAGTATAATGCTGTACCGTGTTAGCCATAGAACGTAGTGGAAGAGTGAAGAAATCAGGCGATACCTTTTTCAGGCTAACTGAGTATATTTGATGGTGAGCTTTCGAGAGAACTAGCTCCCTTCTTCAATATCTTGTATACCATCTTGTCTGAAGAAGGGAGCTAGTTCTCTCGAAAGCTCACCATCAAATATACTCAGTTAGCCTGAAAAAGGTATCGCCTGATTTCTTCACTTGACCAGTCAATGTACCAATCACGTGACCTCCACTGCCTTTTTTAATGCTGTTAAAGAGGTTTTCCAAGACTTTTAAAAGTCTCCCTTCCACCCCCCAATGTGCTATACTATTAAATTTACCCCTCCCATCACCGTCGTTTCAGAGCTGCAGTGTCCCACTCCCCTCGGTCCCTCACTAGTGATGTCACGTTCATGGATCACATGATGCTGCAACCAATCTCTGACGTGAGTAGTCACTTACAGCATGTGACCACAAAGGATACTGATTGGCTGCAGCATCATGTGATCTAGGAACGTCCTGTCATCAGTGATACACTGGAGCTCTGGCAGAACTGGAACGATGGTGATCGGAGAGTTAAATATGGGTTCATCTTCTATTGTAGCACAGTGGGAGGTGATAGGGAGGTTTTTAAAAGTCTTAGAAAACACCTTTAAAAAATAATAAAACGGCAATATGTTTTTTCTTTTTTTTCCCCTATCTTCCTACGTGGTGTCTGTGTATTCCACATTGCATGTAATTGAGTGTTTGCACCTCTTAATGGTGAGAGTGACATTTTGGTGGTGACGTCTCTTCTGTATAGATTGCCTGCAGCGGTCATAGTCCTCTACTGTGAGAAGGTGGAATCTGTATAGCTCTCTGGTTTAGCATCAGTGGGACGTGCGCTCTGTAGAGACATTCGCGCTGTAATATTAACCGTATTTATTCCCTGGCCTGGGAGGAGAGGAGGTCCCTTACCAATCACATTAAGCCCTGTTCCAGCAAGTGGCTTCTCTGTGTTTGGGCCTGCAGGGGAAATCTTATTGAATACAGTTATGAATAGTTAATATCATACACACATCATCGCTCTGCCAGGTCCGGGGTGAGAGGCTGCTTAACATCTCCGCCATCTATAGACTTAAATTGTTTTTAGCCATTATACAGAGACTGTGCTGCTGTTGTTTTTTGTATGTGTGATACATTTGCAGGAGTTGCCTACTGCATTATCTTCATATACATTTAGTTTGCTGTTATATTGTACTGCACTTTACCTTTCCTGTATTGTTTGTTTTAGTGCCTATTGTGCACAGTGGTACAGTAATCTTGGTTGTTGCAAAAGAGGCACAAAAGCTTATTACTTTTATGCTTGGGGGCACAATGTTACAAATAATACGTTAATAGGAGTACAGCATTACTCAGCATTTCAATTTGGTCTCGGGTTCCTATCATTTTCACAGGAGCCTATTGCTGGTCTTTTTTACAGAATTTCACCCATTTGGCAGTTTTTGCCTTCTGTTTGGTAACCACTTCTTTCAATCAGACCTTGACCACAAGGGTACTGACCCAGGCCTAGTTTCCCACCAAATTAGGCCTCTGACTATGGCACGGCAAAGCCCCACTAAGGCCCACTTTACATTCTCTTTCCAAAACTGTTAAAGGGAATGTGTCATTAAAAAATGACTTATTGTTTAACTCACATTTTTATGTTAAGCACATTTTTTAGGAATTTTTGTTGTTAATATTATTTGATTTTTTATTCCTTTTCCATAAATCCCACTTTCATGTATTTTTTTTAAGAATTCTTAAGTCCTGCAGTTTCCACTTTGGCCACTAAGCCTAATAATCGTCTGACACTTAGGGCTAGTTCACACCGCTGATTGCCGGCGTAATTGCGGGGATGGATTTCGGTCCGCAATTACGCCGGCTGCCGCGGGGCGGGGGGCTAGCAGCTCGCCGGCCCCATAGACATTCATTATTCACGGCGCATACATGTCGTAAATAATGTGCATGTCACTTTCTCCCCGCCCGGCGTATTCGCCGAGCAGGGAGAGGAGACGGAATCCATAGTTCTCTATGAGAACTGTGGATTACCGTAATGACAGACGGATTTCAGCCGTACTGCAGCGCAAATACGGCGCACAGTACGGCTGAAATCAGTGCCCAAATCAGCTGTGTGAATGAGCCCTTACTGTTCTGTTTAGAGACTTTTTCAGCAGTGTGCTCATTCAGTAAAAGCAGGGTCAAACTGAAAGGAGACACCATTGTGTACAGATAACACAGAATCCACCAGTCACAAGAGGAGAGGTCACAGCTCCCCCTTTCCCCTCCCTTCACAGTGAAAACTCTCCTATACAAGTCTATGGGACAGAATCTGTCTTAAGAATCCTATGTATATAAAGCTGCTGTAAAGTATCTCTCTGACTGCTGTGCAAGCAAGAATGTCTTCCCCACAATCATATATAGACGGCCGAATAGAGAAATCTATAATCGGGAAATAAAAACGACTGAGAGGAAAACAATATGGATCAGGGTCTTGATTTAATAAGTAAAAAAAAAAAAAATTGGAGACAGATTCCCTTTAAGGAATAGTGGATCCTACTTGGATCTGATGTTACAGCCCTTTTAACTTATCTCTGGCCCAATCCCTCTGCTTACAGAACTATCCCAATCTGACCTACTACTTAGGCCCCACACTCTTGATCACAATAAACTAATTCTCACTGTAGTTTTCTAATGGCCCACCAGGTCTCAGATTCTCTCTTGGTTACCACATCTGACCACTTACTGCACCAGTAACAAATCGGAACTTATATACAGTTCATTATAGCATACAACAGTATATACATATGCAAAAAAAAACCAAAAAAAACGAAAACTCGTATGCTGTTCATTATAACATACATCAGTATATACATCTGCAAATTTAAAGTCATGTAGTTCCTTATAAACGTACATACATCAGTATATGCATATGCAAAATAAAAAAAAGCCTCCTACAGTTCATTATAACATACATCAGTATATTCATATGCAAAATAAAAAGAAACATATACAGTTTATTCTAACAATATACATCAGAATATACAAACCAAAAATAAAAAAAATCACAAAGCAGTTTGTCAGGTATAAAATGGCTATTTGGAAGTGGCAGTGATTTATAGAAGGATCTTGTTCTGGATGGGGGAGTTGTCAGTTCTTCACCCTTACATTGAGGGGCTGTAGATTTTGGAATGTGGTGTCCTGGTGTCTTTTGTTACCTTTTCACTTGGGGATGGTGGGAATCTTAGCAATTAAATAGCTTTTAGAGTAAAGGACAGGTTAAAGGTCATAAAGAAAAGCCATGTGACTGTCTGTGAAACTGATCCCATGTGTAACCTGGAGGGATGTGCTTCTTTTTTTTTTTTTTTTTTTTTGCATGAACAGAGGACAGTGCCCTCCAGGTTTTTGACCTGTGCTGAATTTAGAAAAGTTTGCACTCCTCTCCTTCATTTTCAAATCCTAGAACCAGTTTCTTTTGGACTCCCTGTTGGTAGAAATGGGGCTTTTATGTAACTGAGCAAAGTTTAAACTGTCAAAGAAGCCCTATTAAATGTATATTTAGTGGAATTTAATGAATTGCCCACCCAACTATTATTTAGTATGAAATTGGATGTTGTGTGAAGTAATTATATAAAAAAATAATTTAGATAATTCATATAGCGCCAGCATGTTCTACAGCGCAGTACATAGGTTATCATTGCTCGTATCCGTCTTGGTCCCCAATCAGTTTAAGTTCTAAATTTACTTATCAATAAGTGTTTGCAGAATTTGCATTTGGTCAGGATAAAACCCAGGGCCCCAGTGCTGCAAGGTAATTATGACTGTATGTGAAAAATAAACCAAAATTATAATAAAAAAGTAACTAAGAATATTAAAATGAGTAAAATACTCCCAAGTAATATTTAATACCGCATAAAAATTTCTTTTGGTTAAGGGGCGGTTCAGGTTTGTAAAATGGATCTGTTTCTAGGAACAGAGCTGCTCTTCCCAGCAGGCAGTTTCTGGAATTGCAATTCGGTCCCATTCCTTTCAATTTTCCATTAATAGAAAAATTGTGCAAAAAATAAATGTATGTATTGCATTTTTTTCTGTCTTAAAATAATTTTTGGGTTATAAATTCTCCCCAAAAAATTTCCGAAAAAGAATCCAGAATTGTATCCGTTTCCGTGTTAATGAAGATGCAGTGTCTGATAAACAAGGTCGATATGTTGATGTTGTACAGCAGGCTGGCCGCAGCTATTTACATAAGAATAAATGTTGTCAAGTGCTCAGTAATGCTGTATAAATTAGCCACCTAGCTGGACTTTGTATGTGAACAGAGGGGGCATTGAAGATCAGACAACCATGAATCATGTCACACTGACTGGAGGGTTTAATGTGCCCATCCACCTAGGGGCAAACTTCATGCTACATGGAATCCAGGGGGGTGAGGGGCATAAATTACTGTGTGGATTCCTTAGTTGAAGGGGCCCCCTTCTGCCCACGAGTGGCAATCTCTAAAGCAATGAGGTTGCTTCTGGTAGTGCCATGTTAGCGTCTGAACCCACCAGTTCTTGGCATGGCAGTGTCTCATGCTGATATGGTGACTTCCTCTTAAAGAAATACAATAACAACCATATGAGGACAAAAGGTTTTGATGTTGCTGGTGTTGGCCAATCAGGTTCTAGCTTAAAGATTTTGTAGCTAATTTGATGGAAATTTGAGCAAATTCGATCCATTACTTTTGGTTACCCCTCAAACTTGCATGAGCTTTTGCTGACCCAAGTGAAGAAGAACAAATGTTATCAGGAGGACGCGAGGGGTGATTATTAAGCTTGAGAAGACTGTTTTCTTCCCCGGGCTGGCACATGACTAGTCCAACATGACTTTAGGGGGCTTTCACACAGCGCAGTTCTGGTTTTAAGTGTGCTCCAATTAAACTGCCTTTATTACCAGCAAGCTTCTTTCACTTATCTAAACTGTTTGGAAAGTGAGTAATCAATTAGTGTGATTGTAATCCACAAGATTTCAAGCACAGTAATTGATTACTTACCTGAAACACCTTTCTGGAGAATTTAGACAACTGAAAGAAGCTTGCTGGTAATAAAGGCAGTTTAATTGGAGCACAGTTAAAACTGCACCAAAACTGCGCTTTGTGAAAGCGCCCTAAAGGTGTTTTCTCAATACAAGGATTAGGTTTCAACTTGGAGGGACAGTTAAATGAATATTTTTTTTTTTTAAATACATTGAGCAATAGATTTTACTTTGGTCATGAGATAAAAGATATTTTACATGCTCTCAGTGCATACAGGTTTCTATGCCCATAACTCTGTTATCTGATTAGAGCAGGAAGTGACGTCACCCCCTGAACTGACTGATTATCTCTACCAAGATTACAGATAAGCTATTCTTTTCAGGCCTCACAGTACATGTACCTTGTGTTTGCTGGGGAGATAACATCTCCTACACTTGTCAGTGTAACAGCTTGGCTATTTAAAGAGATGATATATATGCTAATCACTGCTATAGAACTATCCACAGCTTGAGGAGACAGAGTGAGTATAAAATTGCTAGTGAAACAGCCTAGTGAGAAAACCCCTTTAATAATTCTGTAAACATCCCTGCAATCAAATGAAAGGAATGTTTTCTTGAGACAATTGCCAAACACACGAAAAAATGTAAACTCTAGTCTTGATACTGATATATATCAACATTAACAAACCTTTCATGGAACAAAAGTGATACTCTTGGCTCTGGTGATAACCATCCCTGTAGGCAGTCAATTTGTGGGTTGGACCTAACTGCAAAGGCCTTTACATTCATATTGGGGTTGTATGTTTCATATTGCGAATCAAAGTTAAAGGTGTTGTCTCACTACAAGGATTGCTTTTTATGTTAAAGATCTTCCAAAAACAAGTCACTTTGCAATATGTGTCCATTAACAGTGTCCTACCTATTCCTAGATATCCACTCTTGTATGGGCTGCATCAGCTCCTCAGGTTGCTATAGCTACAGACCTGTTTGATCTATCCTGATAGGCTGCCAGCGCTGGCTGCTATAGCTACAGACCTGGTTTCTACTGCAGCATAGTAGAAGCCAGTAAACACGCCCCTGAATTCAAACTGAAACTAAGAAAACAGGACTGAGGTAAGATGAATCAATGTAGTGAGACAACCCCTTTAATAAATCATTGATGAAAATCTTGCAATTTCACTACAATATATGGTCCCATTCACACCACCATCTCCAAAAACAAACCCCAACGGACCCAAAATACACTCTGATCCAACAGCAATAACCATCGATCAAGTGCCGATGGCTCTTCCACTATACAAGCCACCATCTGCTTTGTAGTATCGAAGCTAATGACACTAGTCTTCATGAGAGAATGGAGATCTAAAGTGGTCACCTATATTGCTGGGGCCTGTCACTAGGCAACCATTGAAATTCGTTTGAGTGTTGCCGAGCCAACTCTGTTCTGGAGACCATTCAAGTCGGAAGGACAAGGGGAAAACTCCACCTTGGTTTCTCTTTAACTTCCTGCATTTCCATTATTTTGTCCTTTAAAAAAAAAAAAAAAAAAAATAGAATAAAATGGTTGCAGGGTCTATTGTTATCACTGTGATATTGCACGTGTTTTTGTTGTTGCTTCCTGTATTGCACGTCTTCACTTAAATAATATCCTACATGATTTTGTACGATTTCTTTTTCTTTTTTTTGTTTTAGCCGCGCCTGTAGTGTTGGGCCTGTTGAGGCGTGCACAGCCGTACCGGTAGACATAACACCTAAAGCACCTATTAGTGACAGTTATGTGCATACCATGGAAAAAATATGTGAAGTCCTCCCTTTCTTTCTCAGCCACCTGTCTAACTCTTTCAAAGCCCTGAAGCACTTGTCATAATTGTGTCTTCCTCAGGTTATGTTCCACCTTTCAGGTGAGAGAAAAAAAAATAGAATTTCTCTGTTGGTGGAGGGGATGGTAATATAGTTGTTTGGCAACCCAGAACCTTGGACTGGCTAATCTATTTTTTTCTACGCTCTTACTAGGAGTTTGAAGGTCAGGGACCTTCTAGGCATGTAGTGCTTTAAAGTAGGCAAGGTTCTTTTTTCTCTTCATGGGGGCTACATAAGCCTTGCTGTGGTTTCAATTTGAGATACTAGTGTTTAGGGTTCATGTTTGGGGAGAATGGGATGGAGGGAGATGTGTAGAGTAAGAGTATGTTCACACGGCTTATTTTGGGGCGCCCCAATCATTACGGTAATCCACAGTTGTCCTAGAGAACTATGGATTACGCCTCCTCTCCCCGGGTATACAATACGATCGTATTGTATGCCCGGGGAGGTAAGTGACATGTAATGCATGTCTATGGGGCCGGTGGGCTGGCCCCCCTGTGTTGCGGGAGTACGCAGAGATCAGCGCGACTCCGAACACCTGGCATAATTGCAGGGCGTACAGTACACCCCGCAATTAAGCCATGTGAACTTACCCTTAGAGTCCTTGTCATCACTTATCCATAGGATTGGTGGCTTTTGGGGTCAGGAGTGGCCAAATGTTACACAAAACTGTGTGCAATACCTTCTGTTGGCTTCCTATATGTGGGAATACTGTCATACAGTACATACATACCGTGCCATACAGTGTGGTGCCCAAATAAGTACCATACATAATACTTCTGTACAGTTGCCAGTGCTGTTCAGTACCTCCACCACAATACAATGTGATAATATACTATACTGTACAGTGCCAAAACTATTTCATATATAACATAATTTAAAACAGCTCCCCCTTTAGCTTGGGATGATGGGGGACTTTGGTAGACATCTTGAGAAAAACTACCGTATGATTCTCAACACCATTAAGTGCAAGAGGCGGCGGGTCAAAATTGTATTCCTGCCCCATGTGCTAGCTTTTCTAGAACGTTACATTTAGAAGTTATTTCTCCTTCTGACTAATTGGCTACACCCGGAGATCCTGAGAATTCCATTGTCCTGGTTTAGGTCCAATGTTTGACATGGAACATATTTTAGATGTGATGTCAGCCATGCGGAGAGCATGTTTGTTTAGTGGTGTTCATGCAGCGGCAGATGATTCCTATTAGGAAAACAGTCACATTTTTTCCTTAAAACGGAAACCTGCACATGTATAGAATGTATTCGAAGAAAGAGTGTAGGCTTGTAACCCCCTGCACTAAAAAAGCCACTAAAAAGTTCTTGTTGTCTCGTCCTGCTGGCAACTGTATGGCTTCTTTTATTTAGTTACATCTGTTCTGGGAAAAGCTGAACGATGGCCATAAAGTTTTTAAAAGGGTAGTCTGTTTTAGAAAAAACACTTTTAAATGGCCTATTAGGGCGTTCAAACTTAGTAGAGCCCTGCTATTTGTGGCCCATATCTATTAGCTGGAGCACAGAGATCCTGAAAAGTGTCCATCACTTTGAAGAACTGGGTCCTTCCATGCATGTGGACAATTTGATTTCAATGGGCATATTGGAATCATTTTATTCTCCTGCTTTGTCACTGTGAGCAAACTGAACACTCAAGCTTCACAAGAGATTGTAGCTGATCACTGGGGATCATTGGAGGATCCTTCTGACAAAGAGGGCTTCTCAAAAGCAGGCAACTCCTGTTTATGATAACTCACGAAGGAGCTATAGCTGTGGTCATGTTTTTATTAAAATTGACGTTTTTGTAAAACAATTGCTCCTACTTTAAAGTAGAGGAAAACTTGAGGATTTGTATTCCTTGCGGATGCTGTAGGACTACAAGAACAAGCATGCCAGTAAAAGAATCCACTGGTGCTCGGGTTTCTGCTTCGAGTTGCAGTTTCTATTACAGCTCAAGGCGATGACCCAACACTCTTGCAGTATTCTACTGGAGTAAGCTTTGTTTCCAGGCCACTGGAATGGAGAATCCTGCAGAACTGAGGAGTCTCATGATGAGTGATGGTAAAAAGTGTTATAGGAGGCAGATTAATTATTGATCCTGGCTGCTATAAAGGCTCTTACATCTAATCTGAAAGTACATAATGAATATTTATTCATATCGTGCTCCTCCTGGCTGATCTGATGAAGTGAGTGCTGTGGATTTTGTATCTATTGTGCATATACCCTATTGAAAAGTGGCATTAAAATCTGTCATGGTCATTTAAATGTGTATTTCTCTTTAAATCATCAATAGTTATATAGTTAGTACGGTTGAAAAAACACATGTGTCCATCAAGAAAATGTGGCTGAAGGGAGGATTTAACAGGGCTGTGGAGTCGGAGTCGGTGGCTATTTTGAAGGAGTCGGAGTCGTCATAAGTTGGTCCAGTTAGTTCGATACAGTGCAAAGAGCAAGAGGAATTGGGTCCGGCCAGTGCTACTGCTCTCATATCTTCAGCAATTGATGACATTGAGCAGGCAAAGTGCTGCTCAAGGGGAAAACATTCTGCTCCCAGGGCAAACAGATTTCAGCAAAATTTTTCACCTGTTTTCAAAGAAGTAGAAGAGTTTAACCATTCATCAAAACTGACTGTGGCTGAGGCAATTTCTTTATACCATGACATTGTTAGATATGTTGCCCCTGTGGTCACCGCTTTGTGCCCAACCCAAGTTAGGGTAGAGAGGCCGTTCTCTAGCCTGGAAATAATGAGATCAGATGTGAGGTCATGTATGCAGGATCTGATGGAGGCGATACTATTTCTCAGAACAAATTCAGAGACTCCACAAATGTTCCTGCAGTGTTTTGCATATTTACAATTTTTTTGTGTCCTAAAGTCATATCCAATAAATATATTTTACACTGACAAGCAAAATGGTAACAATGTTTTGAAATTGTGACTTTCAGGCTCCATATCTCTCCATCCACTACAGCTTTGTACATGAGGCTACTGTAATTATATATGCAGTCATCTTACATCTTATACATAAATTTGACTTGCAAGTATTTAGCATCTGCTTAGTTACAGTTTTGCTCCTAAAAATCAAAGTGTTAAAGGGGTTGTCTCACTACAAGGATGACTTTTTATGTTAAAAATCTTGTAAAAACAAGTCACTTTGCAATATGTGTCCATTAACAGTGTCCTACCTATTCCTAGATATCCCCTCTTGTATGAGCTGCATCAGCTCCTCAGGTCGCTATAGCTACAGACCTGTGTGATCTCTCCTGATAGGCTGCCAGCACTGGTCGCTATAGCTACAGACCTGTGTGATCTCTCCTGATAGGCTGCCAGCACTGGTTGCTATAGCTACAGACCTTACTTATACGGCAGCAGAGTGGAAGCCAGTAAACATGCCCCTGAATACAAAATGAAACCAAGAAAACAGGACTGAGGTAAGATGAATCAATGTAGTGAGACAACTCCTTTAATTTGTATTATTTTGTTAGTATTTGGGAAATCCACCTTTTGGTTTTCAGCTCTGTCTGAATCCTTCTGGGCTCTGGATCAGATTCATGCAGGTCTTGCCCAGAATCTGATCCCCGGTCTCTTCTACACATTCCCAATGTTGGTGCAGACTGGACTTGGATACAAATACAGCTTTTTCTTCAACTCTACCCACAAGTGTTTAAAAGATCAAAACATTGTTACTATTTTGCTTGTCAGTGTCTGTTCTACCTAAATAGCTTGATTATTGTATCATAAGGTGATAAACAGCCGGATGTGACCATTTTACTACAGTAAAAATATCACTTAAACATGCGCCGTGTATGAGGGAGTCAGGAGTCGGAGGTTTGGGAAATCGAGGAGTCGGAGTCGGGGCTTCGGCTTGCCGACTCCACAGCCCTGGGGAGGAAGACAAAGATTTTAAGCCCAGCCTCCACACTGGTCAATGCCCTGAAACCCAAAAGGCAAGAACCAATGTGCTCCAGGGGAGACCCTAGCTCTCAATCCAGAGCCCACCAGCCAGGATCAAGAATTTTACATGGCTACATACGCATTAATATTCTTTAGTTTCAGATAGTTATCTAAGCCTTTCTTGAAACTCCCAACTGTTCCTGCTGTGACCAGCTCCTCAGGCGGCTATTCCACATATTTACAGTTCTGACAGGGAAGAACGCTTTTCTCCTGAATGCTTTTGTTCCCTGAATCCTACACAGTGGTTTCTTTGTTTTCCCTGGGAAAACAAAGTCACTGTCACCATTAAAGTGGACGTGCAGCAGAGATAAATTATTCTTAAATGGAGCCAGGGTAGGTATAAAAAGAAAAAAAAGCTATACACTCTACCTGACCCTGGCACTGCCGCTCCAGAGATCCCGCTCCTCCTCACTTCCATGTGCTCGTTCCAGAAGACAGGAAAAGCTCGCACTCCATTCGCTCATTATGTAGTGCCAGTCTCTCCTGTGTGTCGTAAGGAGGAACGGCTCCTGGGGAGCTCCAGAGCTGCACCATCTGGGGTCAAGGAGGGTAGTATAAAGTTTTGTGTGTTTTTTTTTCTCCTCACCCTGGCTCTATTTTTTTTTTCTTTTTTCCCACTGAACAACCCTTTTAAGGTTAGGTGAACACATTGTGTTTTGGGAGTTCTTGATGGATTAAAAAAAAAAAAAAAAAATGAACCCAAATTTCTCCTGTGTTCCAAATTTAAGTTCTTCATAAAAACAACTGCATTCAAAAACATGCATGCGTTGAAAATACAGCAAAACACAATGGGCCCCATGTATGAAAAGGTTTTGGTCTAAAACTCACTTTTTTTCCCCATAGAAACCTATAGGGAAAAAAGTGAGTTTTAGACCAAAACCGTTTCAACATGTGGCCCAATATGTAAACCAAGCCTAAAGTTTCTGTGGAGTTGTTGGTCAGCTTTTCTAGACCTGTAATATCAACATCTACCTGGGCATGTAACACTGCAAGACATATTTGCCTTTCAGGGCTGTAGAATAACCTGAGCTTTCCCAGGAACATACCTGACTAACGCTGTTGTCGTCTGCATTGTTGTCTCCATTTGTAATCAATACCAGAGTGCAGAGCTGGTTCTGTCATAATACCAATGGCACCCTTGGCTGCACCGTGGCTCAGTGGTTGGTATTGTTGCCTTGCAGAGCTGGGTCCCGGGTTCAGATTCCAATAAGAACAGCATCTGCTAGGAGTTTGTATGTTCTTTCCTCCAGGTAGTTTCCCCCACACTTCAAAAACATACAGATATGTTAATTGAGAATTTAGGTTATGATCCTCAATGGGAACAGGGACCAAAGTGAATGATGGCAATCTTGGTACAGCGCTGTGGAATATAACAGCACTATATAAATGACTAAAATAAATAGGTGTTCATCACCCTGACAGAAAAAATAATGCTACATGCAGCACAATTTTTTTTTTCCCTGTAGAAGTTGACACGTGTGTGAACACAGCCGTAAAAGGGTTTTCCCACAATAGACATTTATCACGTGTCTACAAGATAGGTGATAAATGTCTGATCACTCAGGTTCCACACCTGCTAGTGCCCCCACGATCACTGAGAAGGGGTGGATCGGTGGTAAATATCTGATGGCTGCGGTTCTTCTGGTACCCCTAAACATCACAAAGATGGAGTGAATAGGTAATAATTTTATGTTTGCTGCAATTCTTACTGTTGATACCACCACTGATCACTACGACGGAGTGGATAAGTAATACATTTCTGATTGCGGGGTCTTACTGCTGGTACCCCCTCTGATCTCAAAGATGAGGTGGATAGGTAATCGATATCTGATTGCGGGGTCTTACTGCTGGTACCCCCTCTGATCACAAAGATGGCGTGAATAGGTAATCAGTATCTGATTGCGGGGTCTTAGTGCTGGGACCCTGTCTGATCATGAAGATGGGGTGGATAGGTAATCAGTATCTGATTGTGGGGTCTTAATGCTGACAGCCCCTATGATCACCAAGATGGGGTGGATAGGTAATCATTATCTGATTGTGGGGTCCTACTGCTTTTACCCCTACTCCTCACTCAGATGGAATGGATAGGTGATAAAGTTATGGTTGCTGGAGGTCCTACCAACACCGATCAGTAAGATGGAATGGATCGGTGATAAATAGTTGATTGCTGGAGCTTCCACTGCTGGTACCCCTATCGATCACAAAGACAGGGTGGATAGGTGATAAATGTCTAATTGCTGTAGTCCTACTGCTTGTACCACCACTGATCATTAAGATGGGATGGCTAGGTGATCAATATCTGCTGGTACCCTTACCAATCACTAAAACATGGTGGGATAAATCTGTTTTGTGGTAATAACTTTTTTAAGAAACAGCAGTTTTGTGTTTCATTCAGTTTGATTTTGTGTTTTTTCATAATGCATTTTGCCTTTGTGAGGTTGCGTAGTCCGATTGTAAAACTGTGAATTTTGCACACTCTTTAGTAATTCCTGTATCTCTGAACTAGACCTTGTTTGCTATTTTGCTGACTGAATCTGAGCAGTAACCTTGGCGCATCCTGAATGTTAGTCACTTTTCTGAGATGGTGACTACTGAGAGCGATAAAATTTTTGCTTCGTCCATCGGTTGTGTGGATTCCCGAGCTGGAATGAATGGCTGGGTACATAAGTCACAGGACTGTAAATGACACGGGCTGTAACCTGTACGCAGTCTACAGAGATACTCCAGGGGAAGAGATTTTGTGAAGTGATGGCTGTGCAGTGCTGGTAATATGAAATATTTAGTACCACTCTGGTGCTCTTGTGACGTTCCCCTCCTGCTTCTGCGGCTGACTCTGCTAATCTGAGGTGTACACGAGTCTGCGTGCCTGTCGTCAGCATTCATTATTAACGTGTTTTTTCCATCACTCCATATTCAGAGTGATAGTTGGGGTGTGAACATCCAAGTTTGAGCTTTTAACAACATCATCGTCTGGGTGCATGTATATAATGGCGGCTTTATAAATCACTATGGCTGTATAATAAAGTCATCCAAATGAAAAGGCTTGTCTAATGCAGTTACAGTAAAGTAATGATCATCTCTTACACTGGTATTTCGATATTATCAGAAGTTTCTGGTCTTTGAATCGGTGAGATCTGGCTAGGTGAGAGAGCGCGTCATCCTGTAGCTTACTGCTGACAGCACCTATAGTTGCACCTGTCCAAGCCTTCTGCTACCTAACCTACCATTGCTTAGAAGTCCATTGCTGGACTATTGTGCATTTTCTTACCAATTAGCACCTTTGGAACATGTTGAATTGGCAGAATTTCAGGTTTATAGAATTTAATTGAAAATCCGTGCAGCCGAATGTAAAAATGACTATTTTAATGTTAACTAATTCAAGCCATTAAAGTATTAGTGACAAACCCTGGGACATAATAAGGAGCAATGGCTGTTCCCAACATGTCTGTTTCAGTAAATCTTCTCTTATAACTCTGTGTTGTGCTGTTCCTCTGTTATTCCTCCTAGAAATGTATTACTGAATCTGTCAGATGGGTGTTACCATTCCAGCTTTCAAAGAGTTCTGACAATAAGAACTGATTGGAGAATATCAGACTGTGCAGGGACACACCCTCAATTGGAAACGCCCAACTGACATATTGGTAGTGAATGTTTAGGAGGAAGAATGGGAATCACACAACATTGAGACCTAAGGCCACCATACAGGAACCACATAGCATAGGAAAAAAACTCGTGAGAACTAGAACCTCAAAACTGCTTTGAACCGGGGTATTTTGTCAGTTTTTTTGTCTGAGCTTCCGATGAGTTTTTTGGGTGGTTTATAGTTTTTGTTGAGATTTTTGGTGTGTTTTTTGGGCAGTTTTTCAGGCCGTCTATGTGAAAAGTTCTCTGTCAGATTTTTCGAGGTTTCTAAATACTAAAAACCACAGAAAACCTACTGGAAAACCTGTGCTGTGTAGACATAGCCTAAGAAAAGATGCTCCAGAATCTCTTAGAAATTTATTACCAAGACTTTAAGATGGGTTTGCCAATTGGGGACTTATCCCTGCACAGTCTGACATTGTCCAATCAGTGCCGACGGAGTCAGTGTGTGCCGAGACACATCCCTGTAGAATCTAAAGTGGTGACACCCATCTGACTGGTTCAGTGATATATTTCTAGAAGGAATAACAGAGGAACAGCTCAGCGCAGAGATATGAGAAGATGCTCCACAATGGTTATTTTACAGGGAACACAAGGATTTCCTAAAACTGACATGGCCGGAGATGTCACGGGTCCTGTTTGAAAAGGGTATTTAGGGTTTTATGTTATTCTTAATGTCATTCAAAGTTCTAGAATTTCTAATATCCTTTGTGTGTCCTGGTTTTCCAAATCCATGCTTGCAGGCATTCAATAGGAACCTTCATTGACCTGGTCACTTGGTGGATACATGGGGGCACACTTGGTTGCAAGACACAACTCTGACAACTCTACTTGTACAAGTTCTGTAATGTATGACCAGGACAAAGTTTTATCTAAATGGAGTAAGCAATGAAGGTTCCTATTGAGTAAAAGCAGGAAAATATCTTTAAAGCCATGAGCAATTAATAAAGAAAGTATGTTGAAAAATGGCATAACTTTTTTTATGCAGATAATACATTTTATTTGCTATACTTAGAATTCCCCTTTAAAGTGATTATGTGGTTTAGTTCTCCCTGCAGCAGAAAGTGTCTTGCCATGGTAATGGGTTAAGTACTTATTTACTTCATACTTTACCAGTTGTTCAGTACATTTACCATATTGTCAGTTGTGGGAGATGAGTATCAATTACTCGGTCATCTAGAACTGTCTGACTACAAAGATCAGTATATCACATTTGCACCTTAGGCCGAATATGTGTGTGATACCTGATATGCTGTATGATCAGGCAGCTGCAGCTTCTCAGAGGTGGGATTCCTGTACCAATATTTATGGCAGTTATATGTGATGTTTGTCCAGCCCCAAAATTGTTGGATGCAGTTTCCATATAGATCGAATGTACATAATTATTTCCATTACTGTGTCCATATATTATTTGTCTTGTTCAGATAGGCTGTAATATACTCCAGAGCTGCGCTTATTTATAGTGTGTGTGAGTATGTGTGTGTATATATTTATATATATATATATATATATATATATATATATATATATATATATATATATACATACAGTTGAAAACAGAAGTATGCATGTTTTTCTCACTATCTGACATGAAATCAGAATAAACTGAACCCGTTTTAGGTCAATTATCAAAATTATTCTGGCATTTGGCATAGATAAATAATGCAAAGTCAAAAGTTTCCATACATTTCATTAGTATTTGGTAGCATTGCCATTAAACTGTATGATTTGGGTCAAACGTTTTGGATTCTCTTCCACAAGCTTCTCACATTAGTTGGTAGGAATTTTGGCCCATTCCTCCTGCTAGAACTGGTGTAACTGAGTCATGTTTGTAGGCCACTTTGCTGGATCCTGCCTTTTCAGCTTTGCCCATACGTTTTCAGTAAGATTGAGATCAGGGTTTTGTGATGGCCGCTCCAAAACATTGACTTGGTTATCCTTAAGCCACTTTGTAAACAGTCTTGCAGTATGTTTCGGGTCCGTGTCCATTTAGAAGACCCTTTTCCGCCCAAGCATTAACTTCCTGGCTGAGGTCTTAAGGTGTTGCTTCAGTATTGCCACATAATCTTCTTTCTTTATGATGCCATCTATTTTGTGAAGTGCACCAGACCCTCCTGCAGCAAAACAACCCCACAACATGATGCTGCCATCCCGTGTTACACAGTTGGGATGGTGCTCCTCGGCTTCCAAGTGGTTTCCTCAGACAACAGGACATGTCTCCAAAAATGTATGTCTTTGTTTCTTTGTGCATTTGCAAACATTAATCTGGCTTTTGAATGTTTCTTTTGGAGTAATGGCTTCTTCCTGGCAGAGTGGCCTTTCAGCCCATGTTGGTACAGTACTTGTTTCACTATTGGTAATGACACAATCTTACCAGCTTCCACCAGCATCTTCACAAGGTCTTTTGCTTCTGTTCTTGGGTTGCTATGCATATGTTGGACCAAGCCCGTTCATCTTTGAGACACGGAACCCGTCTCCTTCTTTAGTGGTATGATGGCTGGACATTCCCATCTTGTTTGTACTTGTGTATAATTGATTGTACAGATGAACGAGGCTCCTTCAGGTATCTGGAAATTGCACCCAAGGATGATCCAAACTTGTGCAAGGCCACAATTTTCTTCCTAATATCTTGGCTGACTTATTTAGACTTTCCCACGATGTTACACACAGAAGCAGTGTGTTTCTGGTGTGAATTAAAATGCATCCACAGTTGTGTGTCTAACTCAGATGTTGCCAATAAACCAGAAATCAGAAGCTTCCAAAGACATGACCTCATCATATGGGCTGTCCCAAACTGTTTTAAGGCATAGTAGAGTATGTAAACTTTTGACTTTGCAGAAAGTAATAAAAATGCCTTAAAAAATCTATCTCATTATTCTGGCATTTGGCAAATATAAATAATTTTGGTAATCCTATTTGACTGAAAACGGATAAGGTTTATTCTGATTTCATGTCAGATGGTGAGAAAAACTTGCATATGTGTTTTTTTTATATAGTGTATAGAAACTTCTGGATTCAACTGTTTATATAACATATTCTGTACAGATCCTGAGTTTTAAGCTGTCTCAATCCTACCTCACCTTTTGACTTTTACTATTGAATGTTTATTTTTGTGTGTAAATGTGCCCTCTCACTGGGACAAGGATTTTGGTTTTCAAGGCAAAAAGGGCAAATGGCTACCACTCCCCCTACCCACAAAATTTTAAAATGACTGTCCCTGAACTGGAACACAGTTACTGTGGCTGTGCATTTCCCAGCAATGTGGAATCAGGGAGAAAAAAAAACAGTTCCATCTTTTATTTTGTTTTTGAGGTTTTGTTATTATAGAGTATAACGTGTAGCCAGTACCCACCGTGTATGGAGTGAGCTCAGCTGATCCCACTCCATAATAATAAAATACATATTGCACATAGTAGCATCCATATTAGAAGTATATGGAAATATCATAAAGCTGAATCTCAGCATAAACATGGATACTAATATTAAAATATAACTTTTATTCAATACCAATAAAATGATCACCAAGAAAAAAATTAACAAAACACTCCCCCTAGTAAATCCCTAACAAATTGGATCTGACCTGAAGTAGGGTTATTGCCCTGAGAAGGGCGGCCCCACACGGGAACTTCCTACCCAACCCTAAAAATCCCTTGTAGAAAATCCTGGGGACCACAAAATACATAAGGGGGTAGGCAGACATCATTAGGATTTATGAACCCTTTTTAATATAAACGCAACAAATACTAGTAGCAACAGTCTACTCCATGGTGTATCTTTATACTACTAGACTAGACAAAAAGGTACTTCATAGTGTACATCTATAATAATAGAAGCATATAATGCAGATATAAACTCAATAATTGACAGAAGCAATGGTAAAGAATACAAGTGCACCACCTGTACATATAATATTGGTATACAAGTTAAACCAATAGTTCACTCTGCTCCGACGCCTTTCCCCTCCTATATATGAGGTTCATCAGAGAGAATCATATCAGTATTCCTATTACCAATAGAAAGCATGTTATTACATTAATGTATGACACACACTCAATACATAGCTTGATAAGAATACCATAGAGATATACCACAAAGATACACCAATATACTCCTGATACTAGGTTAAGTAAAGACATGGTCAAGGTGTGACGCTAACACCAAATAGATGATACAAACGCCATCAGGCCAATGGTGAATGGTCCCATAGAGACGGCCCATAAAAACACCTGTTATATAAATACCTAAACTGCGACGCTCACATGGGCAAAGCAGTCCAATCAAATGTATGATATAGGTGTCTCCGGAAGCCGGAAAAATATATTTCACGGCTTTAGAAAACGAAAGGACGCATCAGCGCAGTAAATGGAAGCTGACCCGCATAATAAAGCAAGTGCGCATGCGCAAACAGTACTTAATGCGCACACGCAGTTAGCAAACTCCCGCTGTGTACTGAACACGGCTACTGCTGTGAATCAAAGCAAATCCCGTTCTCTAAATATTACAAAGGAACATTCAAGCATAATATAAACGCACATAAGCTGTTCAAAACAAGTACAAATAATGAAATCTAAGCTACATAGACCATATACATGTACAGGTAATGAAGGATACAGACCATTGCACACCATCCAGTCCTTGGTGTGGGGGAAGGTTGTTAGTTTGTGTTATTGAAACTGCATAAATCTGTGTGTAGTTAGGGATAGAGTAGCTATTAATGGCTGTATCCTACTGATATATTTAATATTTTTTTTTATTTATAGATACACACTAACTTTAAATAGTGTTCCTATTATGACATTGTAGACAAATGAGCTAGTGATTGACAACCAATGAGTGGTTATCATATATAGGATCTCAGCGGTGGATAAATTCCCTCTTAAGTACGAGAGTAGGATATAGAATATAATATAACATTTGAGGTTTATGGCAAAAGAAGCCGAAAAAATTCTTCAAAGCAATGTTTGCTTGGGGGGATCCAATTTTAATGGATAATGGCTTCTTGTGTTAGAGGAAGGTCTTGTAAGGGGAGATGTAATCACTCCTCTTATATTGCTGTTCTGTCATTTCACGCACTCATCAAAGACGGCTGCCTTCTGTTTTCAGAATCTCTTCCACGTGAAAGGCCAAATTAAATGGCTGGAAACACAAATGCAGAGGAATGACTTTTGCGCTTTTCAGACCTGTGAAAATATCCTCTCTGTCTCTCCAATGACCATTAACTTTCCGGTGTCGGCTGGGATGTCAAGAAATAAAAACGCGTCTAACCCCAAATGACTGCTTGACGTGATTGACACTATGCATTTGGAGCCCCTACCTTCCTCCCATAGAATGTATTAAGTCTGATCCTACCGTCTGTAGTATTATAAAACCTGCTTCACATCTGCATTATTTCTTTCCATTGTTCTGCTCGATTACATTGGGTTTCTTGCTGAATGCTTCGCTACTTTTCTGTCATTTTTGATGGGATCTGAGATGGGGGGCTTGTGTTTGGATGTCCAACACCGAGGTGAACTAGGCCTAGCTGAAGCGATGGATTATAGCTCGAAAGGGGTTATGTTCCTTGTTAGGGAGAGGCACCATGTGCATGTGTGGAGACATGTACACCATAAGTTGCTCCTCTGAAATTTAAATATATTCTAAAAGGCTTATGAGAAATGAGCTATAACTACTAGATGTAGCGTTACTTAATTCACATCTGACTCTCTGAGCCTTGCAATGTAAATGGAATTAACGCCAACCAGATATTCATCTGCAGGCGGCTGTTTCAGGAGTGTTTGCCCCTCATCAGTGCAGAGTAGAATGCTGAGTGGGAGAGTAAGGGTAGCGCAGAATGGCAGAATGGGTGACATTCCCCGTTAGGATGATTTATATGCAGGCTGCTGGTGGAAGAAACGGTATTTCAGCAGAGAAGTGTGCTCATTTTGTATAAGGACGTATGCGGAGTAGAATAACCCTGATCTACAACGTTTTGTGAACGTCCTGATGATCGCTTCCTTGTAAACAATGCCCCGTGGAACCGGATGATGAATACCACACAACTCCAGGCACGTTTAAGGGAGCTGAGAAACAACTAATTGTCACATCACACCATTCGTTACTGCGTGCTAGATGACCTGCAAGGGTACCTGACCACACCACCAAGCACAGACCTCATCGTCTTTGACGAGGGACCAGTGGTCCTCAGTGCAGTTCAGTGATGTGCTCCCTCAAGGTGCACATTATGCATCAGCCACTGTTGCCACCAGACGATCCTTTGATGGTGGTGTTACAGTGTGGGCAGGTGTGTCTAGTCAATACAGAACTGCCCTTCACTGTGTGGATGGTACTGTGACAAGTAAGTCTCCACTACTTGAATAACATCATTAATCCGGGCATTGTGCCTCTGCATGAACAACACAGGGCTAATTTCATCTTCATGGAAGAGAGTGCTCCTGCTTATTGAGGTCGCATCACTAGGGAACGACTGAAGACTGGGATACCTCAAATGGAGTGGCCTGCACTTTCTTCAGACCTGAACCCCCTAGAGTCGCCATGTAGGAACTCGTTACTCTATACCCCTGAACCTTAATGCTCTAAGGCCATGATCACACGGCTTAAAATGGGCCGTATTTCGGTCTGTAATTACGCGCCGGAGTGCGCAAATTACGGGCTGGAATACGTCCCATTCATTACAGTAATCCACAGTTCTCATAGAGAACTATGGATTACGTCTCCTCTCCCTGCTCGGCGAATCCGCCGGGTGGGGAGATAATTGGCATGTGAATTACCAACGGCGTATATGCGCCGCTGGTAATGCAAGTCTATGGGCCGGCGAAGTACCGGCCCCTGGCCACATGGCGTAATTGCAGGGCGTAATTACGTCCCGCAGTTAAGCCGTGTGAACATAGCCTAAAGGTGGCGCCCTTCAAGAAGAGTGGGATGCCATGTCTCAGCAGTCAATAACTCAACTTTGTGAACAGCTTGAGACATCGTTGTCAAGCTGTAATTGATGCTCAAGGCCACATGATTCGTTATTGAGATATTTGACATTTTTGGATGGTGTGCACTCTCCACTGTTGTTGACTTTTGTTTCACCAAATTGTTTGAGATGAGAAAATCAACATTGCGTGCTATGACTTTTATGGTCTGATTTCAGGATAAGATGTCACTGAAGCGTGAATATTTTACATTTTTCATAAATTTCACCCAAGTAGTGTAGGTGAAAAGTCTGTTATGTCCTTGTTGGGCCTCATCAGAATAGGACGGGATGGTTTCTTTATTTAAGCTAAGTTTTAACACTTTGAGCATAACAGCTGGACACGGTTTTCTGCTAGAACTGAATCACCCAGTATGATTGGGTGAAATGGACCAATCTAGGCAAGGAAGGGTGAGTAAAGTTGTAAAAAGCATCAGACTTTTTAAAGTCATGTGCCATTATTTTGTTGCACACTACATTGGCTTACTTTACTCTAGTAGAGGTGGCACAAGAAGAGAAAGGCATCTAATCTGTGTCGCAGGATGTCTTATTTATCCCATTTAATGTTGTGAAATATTTGACGTAGTTTCTGCCTGTCTGATCTACTTTTAACCTAATTTATGGATTGTATGAAGAAATCTCCCCTTTGTCCCCATGTCATCAGTAACCCAAAGTTTAACTCTGCTCATTACAAAAAGTTTGTGGTTCTCCAAAGTTATTCATGAAGAAACAGTAAGTAACACCCTCTGTTAGAAGTATTAATTAAATATCCAATCAGAGCGGCTGTTCCTTGTAGCTAATGAGCAGGGACAGAGCCTGATCAATAGTCCCGTGATATTTCTGAATAGATGGATGGAGGGGGGATCATTGTAGACAAAAGTGGAACAGAAGTAATAATACAGCAACTTGCTCTAATTGTGAGAGATACATTGCTGGGTTGCTGGCCCAGCTGTGCTTGTTAAAGATGATTTAACAGCTGGAGTTTTGAATTTTTAGCATCTTGCAAGTGCATATGAGCGACTGTAATTACAAGAAAGCGGCTATGGGATAAAAAGATGGCTGACGTCCCCGTTCAACGCCACCCCCACCACCCAAAGTCATGTATTGACTTCTGCTCCTTCCCATTTTTAACCAACGGCAGAGGCAGGATGGGGGACAAGAAGTTCACGGAGCAGCAGATGTGTGCCTTTGGGTTTAATTCCTAGCAGATTGGGTGCAGGACACGTCAGAGAATTGCACATAATCATCATATGATTAGGATGTTGCATTTTATTTTATTTTTTTTCTGGTGGGAAATTTTCAGCCCAGGAACAGCCCCATTCTTAATGCCTTAGGAAACTGGATTAAAGGGATTTTGCTACTGTTCCTGACCCTGTGTTGGAATTCGAACTATTATGGAGACTCCTATTCTAGCATGAAGGAACCTTGTTTGTCTTCTATAGTATGGCGGATGTCCGTGTTACATGCAGTCGTTCCTCCACTGGCCTCCAATCTTTAATTTGCACAATATCTACAGTTATGTAAAGCATTATTTTTCATTGCCGAAGGCTGTGCACGGTAAATGTAGTTATTAACATACCTGCTCCAGCTTAATTATGTAACCATTGTTTTCTACGAATCTGCAGCCTCTGGAGTTTTTGCAGGGTGTGGCGAGCGAGAAGCTGCACCGGTTAACACAGACTTATATACACATATACAGTTAGGTCCATATATATTTGGACACTGACACAAATTAGTTTTTTTGTACCTGTTTACTGAAACATGTTATAGTTATGTAATGGACATGGACACAAAGTTCAGACTTTCAGCTTTCTTTTGAGGGTATCCACATTAAAATTGAATGAAGGATTTAGGAGTTTCAGCTCCTTAACATGGGCCGCCCTGTTTTAAAGGGACCAAAAGTAATTGGATAAATTAAATAATTGTAAATCAATTGTTAATTTCTAATTCTTGCTTATAAACCCTTTGTTGACTATGACTGCCTGAAGTCTTGAACTCATGGACATCACCAGTCGCTGTTTCCTCCTTTTTAATGCTCTGCCTTTACTGCAGCAGTTTTCAGTTGCTGTTTGTTGTCGGTTTGTTGGTTTAGTCTTTAACAAGTGAAATGCTGCTCAATTGGGCTGAGATCAGGTGACTGACTTGTTCATTCAAGAATATTGCACTTCTTTGCTTTAATAAACTCCTGGGTTGCTTTGGCTTTATGTTTTGGGTCATTGTCCATCTGTATTATGAAGCGTCCACCAATCGGTTTGACTGCATTTGGCTGCTAGCTCTGGCAAAAGCCGCGTGATGTCATATGCCGGGACATTGCTCCCAGGATCTTCTGGACCAGAAGCATAGGCGATCCAGTATTGCATCACGCCCCCTGTGACACTGATGTGTATATAAAGGTCTCACTGAGCGCTTTATATCAAATCAGTAAGCTAAGGATGGTTATGCTTTCACCCTGTAGAAGCAGATGCACAGTAAGGTTTCGTTCACACGGCTTATTCTGATACTGATTCCAGCTGTACTGCACGCCGTATTTGCGCTCCAATACGGCTGAAATCAGTCCCAGGCATTACAGTAATCCACAGTTCTCATAGAGAACTATGGATTCCATCTCCTCTTCCTGCTCGGCGAATCCGCCGGGCGGGGAGAAAGTGACATGCACATTATTTACGGCGTGTACGCGCCGTGAATAATGAATGTCTATGGAGCTGGCGAGCTGCCCGCCCCCCCCTGCACGGCAGCCGGCGTAATTGCGGGGCGAAATCCGTCCCCGCAATTACGTTGGCAATAAGCCGTGTGAACATTAGGGTATGTTCACACGCAGTTTTTGGATCACATCCAAATCGCATCCTACACACAGGTGAGTGTTTGGATGCGTTTTGGCTGCAGCAGGATCACACCCTATAGTTTTAAATAAGGCTCCTGCTGCGTCTTTCAGACCAAGACTCGACATGTCAATTCTTAGAACGGATCCGAAAGACGCAAGTAAACACCTATCGGCGATCACTGAATGCCAATGTGTGATTTACATGGCAGGCAATGTAAATCACACTGCTCATTGCTGATGCATGTTTGGGTCCGTTTAGAGTCCGATAGACTGATCCAAACGCGCATCTAATAATGTATGTTCACACGGACCCTTAGTATGTAGCTGCTAACTCTGCACGATGATGAACGGCCCTGAATATTAATGACCTGTTTGGGGGAACCTGAGGGAAGTGACTTATATGTACCATTGAAAGGCAGGGAATAATCTTAATCACTTTGAGTCTCAACAACAAAATGTCTCTGACCTTTAAGTTTAGAAGAACCTATTGAACCTGACTAAGGGCTTTGTTTGTTTGGTCCAAAAACATGGTGGTGTTGAGACTTAAAGTGCGACATGTCCCAATGCGCAAGCGCCGTTTTTTGGTCAATTTTGCACGAAAAATACTCTTGACGCCATATTCTCGATGTAAATGAACTGTAATATACCAAAACTAGGTGCATCATACGTCGGGCACAAAACATTGTAATGTGCCTAAAAAGGTGCATAAATATAGTAGCAATGATACGCTGTGCGCCTCCATAATGCAATGCACCTATCGAGGCGCATTACATACACTAAGAATGATATGTTATGCGCCTTGATTGCACAATGCGCCTTTTTAGGCGCATTAAGTTTACTATGCAAGGTATACCTGACGCCAGATTTGTGAAAGTATCATACTTTCAGGTGCACTTTAAACTGATTAAAAGTGCCTAAAAACTGCCGTGGTGATGCCAGTTTTCGGACTTGTTGCCCAAAGTGGTCAAGATTATTCCCTCCCTTTCAGTGTACTTGTTCACTGATGAATGTCTATGCCCGAGTGATGTCTATTGGCGATTCTGCTCCTGTGTTCCGCTGTGACTGGTAGCACGCGCACTTCTAGTGCTGATTTCCTAATCTGACGGTTTTAGGTTTTCTGCTCCTTTAAGCGGTCATGGTGTTGGGGTAGATCCAGTTGGACCATAGTCCATGGTAGATAGTAAAGTCGGGAAGCTTTTTGAAACCTTGTCGCAAGTAGAGCCTGACTCTGTTGAGCCATCTTATTTTTGCCTGTTTATCCCGGATAAGCAGGAAGCGATCCCTGTTCCGGAGCACATCACCAGGAATTCATGATCTATTTACGGCTTGTTTCCCTTGGCCACAGACTTGGAAGCAGAGTCCAGGGAACATAATGAAACGCCTCACTGGCTCCTTGCTTCTCTTCTGGAACACTTTCTGCTCTCCATTGATTTGCATTGAACAGTTATTAGGGGTCGGCCATATTAGGGACAATTTGACCTGAAGCCCTTTAGTGTTTTCGAGTGTTTTGTGCTATTGGGACCCTTGACAGGAAAGGAGATTACAAAAGGTGGTGTGTGTGTGTGTGTGTGTTGTGTGTGTGTTTGTTGTGTGTGTGTGTGTTTAATATATGTTTTATGTTTGTGTGGGTGTTTCATTTTTGCTGTGTGGTTTTTTGTGTTGTGTGAGTTGTTTGTTGTACTGTGAAGTATTTTGCGTGTGTGTGTGATTTGTTTGGGTGTGGGGTTTTTCTATAAATAAATGCCCCCCTATGGAACAAAATCATTGATGTGGTGGAAAATAACTTCAATTTTCCTTGACTCAGATGATGGTTTTTTTTCCCTGAGTGATTGAAGTAAAGCCACAGATTGTACAATTTACCAGTAACAACTGAGAAGTATTTTAAAGCAAGTGCAGTAAGCTTCTGGTGCTAGAAATCCTTTTAATAACCCACACATAAGGATAATCATTATGGGTTCATAGGAAGCCGTTGCATTGCAGCCGAGGTATCCCCATGATGTGGCGAAAACCACACTGCCCTCTGAGTCAGTGTGGTTTTCAAATGGCTTCAGAGGTAAATGTGCAGTCGTTAAGGGGATGTTCACACGGCTTTTTTTAGATGCATGTTTGGATCCATGTTTCGGTCCCAAACACGCATCTAACAATGTGCAGTGTGATTTACATTAGTTTCAATGTAAATTGAAAGAAGTTTTCTCTTCATAAACAATTATTATTTAATGATTTACTTAGTTACATAGTTTGTAAGGCCGAAACAAGACAGGCGTCCATCCAGTTCAGCCTATTGTTCTATAGTGTTGATCCAGAGGAAGGGAAAAACCCCCATGAGGTAGAAGTCAATTGTCTTCATTTTAGGGAAAAAATTCCTTTTCGACTCCAGTCTGGCAATCAGAATAAATCTCTGGAACATATACCACCTCCATTATCCTTGTCACTATTACCTGTTATATTACATCTAGAAATGTATCCAGACCCTTCTCTAGAATCCTGGTCACTATAACTTGTTATATTATATCTAGAAATGTATCCAGACCCTTCTCCGGAGTCCTGGTCACTATAACTTGTTATATTATTACATCTAGAAATGTATCCAGACCCCTCTCCAGAATCCTGGTCACTATAACTTGTTATATTATTGCACTCTAGAAAATCCAGACCCTTTTTGAACTCTCTTAGTGAATTCACCATGACCATTTCCTCTGGCAGAGAGTTCCACAGTCTCAACGCTCTAACAGTAAAGAATCACTTTCTATGTTTATATAGAAACTCTCCTCTCTTTCCTCAAGACGTAGAGGATTTTAAAAATGTCTAGTTGGTGTCTGAAGTCTATCAATGCTGACAACAGGGATCTTCTGTTTCCAGCAGAAAGATGGCCACCAATATGTGTTCAGTCTTTGTTATACAGAGTGTTACACTTCGGATTCAGGTTGGGATAATTTGGGCCGACCTGAATTTATGGCAATCAATCGACAGCCCATGGTAATATCAGAAAGCCAATAGAAATCCTGCCGGTTAAACAGGAAAATACAGGAATATGATACACTTCCTCTTTCCTGTCTGATTGGCAGCAGGTTGGTTTTCTGGTTTTTCCACAGGCTGCTGATGGCTCAAATTTCACTTTGTTCCAAATCGTCCTCGCCTGAATCCAGAGCACCACATTGGTTACAGGAAACTGTTGTTACTATCTTTCAGTGTCAGGCTGGAGGGCCTAGGGCCCACCAGTGGGGTTGGTTCTTGGGGGGCCCACCAGTGGGGTTGGTTCTTGGGGGGCCCACCAGTGGGGTTGGGTTCTTGGGGGGGGCCCACCAGTGGAGGTGGTTCTTGGGGGGGCCCACCAGCGGAGGTGGTTCTTGGGGGGGGCCCACCAGCGGAGGTGGTTCTTGGGGGGGGGGGCCCACCAGGGGGTTGGTTCTTAGGGGGGGGCCCACCAGCGCGGTTGGTTCTTGGGGGGGGGGGACCACACAGCGGGTTGGTTCTTGGGGGGTGGGGCACCAAGGGGGTTGGTTCTTGGGGGGGGGGGGGGGGACCCACCATGGGGTTGGTTCTTGGGGGCCCAGTGGTACATCTTCTATGCTCAACTATATTACATGACTTGCACTTTGCCTCTCTTTCTTTGTCATTCTCCCTGAAAAGCAGCCCCGGCTTCCTGTGGCCCGGTGCTCACCAGGGGGTTTCCCTGTGCCCCGTGAGCCACTCTGATCCTGTTGTCTTTATTCTTTTATTGGACACTTGGTGGAGTTTCTAACACCCTTTGGTCACAGTATGATGGAGCGGTGGTTGGACTTGTTATTTTTGGTACTTGTCTGTTCAGGGATCTTGGTGTCTTAGACCACACTGGTATGACATACTATGAGAAAGGACACTTTCTGTGTCTGAAATGTGTCAGCGATGTTTTTGGGCTTTTGAAATGTCTGTTCATATTGTTTTAAACAATATGAAATAAAATTGGGTTTTATGGATTATTATCTTTTTGCGGCTGGATTCAAGTCCATTGTTCACGGGCACAATGCCTGTCGTGACAGGAGAAGTTCACCTCCAGATTGACCCATATTGATGGGGCTTTCCCATTATGTGTTTACTTTGTCCAGACTAAGTACATGAGCAGTAGGCGGCTGTGGTTCTAATCGTGACCCTGACTGAACCAGAATAAGCCCTAATACAGGAAATGAATGTGATGTAGTGCGGGCTCCGGGCTGCCTCCGCTCCTGTAATCCTTTGTTACAAGAGGCTTCCTTGTTATTTATATAATAATTTTATAGGGCTGATTGTTTTCTAATCACAGATCTTGTTCACAATCCTGCAAGCGAAATTACATTTAATAATTAAACCCGAACACAACCAACTGCAGATTTTGTTTTTTTTAAAGGAATATTTTATATTTGTTCAAGGGCTGATTGCCAGAAAATTTCAGAGTGTTGAATTGGCTGACAGGACTTTCAGGAAATCAGTTTAATGGATGTTGGTTATGAAATGTGATTAAGCATTGCATCTGTCATGTTAAGCTTATGGTGACATGACTTCATAAGAACTCAATGGCAGAGGGGTTAAGAGTTCCAGATGTAATAGCCCAATATTTCCAGTTATTGGATAGCTGGTAATACTATAATACTGCCTATTATCTACTAGAATATTACTTTTATAATACTGCCCATTTATGTACAAGAATATAGCTATTATTATACTGCCTCCAATGTACAAAAACTACTATAATAAAGCCCAGTATGTATGAGTATATACTGACTATAATACTGCCCCTTATGTGCGAGAATATAACTACTATACCACTTCCTATGTAAAATAATATAGCTACTATAATACTGCTCTTTATGTACAAGAATATAACCACTATAACACTGACCTCTATGTACAAGAATATAACTTCTATAATCGTGCTGCTATGTACAAGAATATAACTACTATAATACTGCCCCTATGTACAAGAATATAACTACTATAATACTGACCCCTATGTACAAGAATATAACTACTATAATACTGTCCTCTATGTACTAGAATATAACTACTATAATACTGCCCCTATGTACAAGAATATAACTACTATAATACTACCCCTATGTACAAGAATATAACTACTTTAATACGGTCTCCTATGTGCAAGAATATAACTACTTTAATACGGTCTCCTATGTGCAAGAATATAACTACTTTAATACGGTCTCCTATGTGCAAGAATATAACTACTATAATACTGTCCTCTATGTACTAGAATATAACTACTATAATACTACTCCTATGTACAAGAATATAACTACTTTAATACGGTCTCCTATGTGCAAGAATATAACTACTTTAATACGGTCTCCTATGTGCAAGAATATAACTATTATAATACTGCCCCTATGTACAAGAATATAACTACTATAATACTGCCCCCCTATGTACAAGAATATAACTGCTATAATACTGCCTCTATGTGCGAGAATATAACTGCTATAATATTGTCCCTATGTACAGTTTAACTACTATAATACCCCCCATGTAGAAGAATATAACTACTATAATAGTGCCCCCTATCTGCATGAATGTAACTACTATAATACTGCCCCTATGTGCAAGAATATAACTACTATAATATTGCCCCATGTACAATAACCACTATAATACTGCCTTCTATGTACATTAATATAACTACCGTACTATAACACTACCTCCTATGTACCTAAGTATACCTATTTTAATACTGCCCCATATGAACGAGAATATAACTACTATAATAATGCAGTTTCTCTATGAGAATATGATTCCTATATTACATCCCCCATATGTACGAGCCAAAATCTATTCTAATACTGCCCCCTAGGTACAAGAAAGTAACTAGTATAGTACTGCCAACTGTCAGAGAATATAATGCTGCCACTGTTGTCTATACAGCATCTCCCAGAATACATTGCATAGTTTTAGCTGGCAGCGGGCTCTGCCATTCTGCAGATCTTCATATAATTGCCTGTGTTAAGTCCCCAGTACACAGCCTGTCTATACTTGCCGCAGGCTGCTATCTCTCAGTGTCACATCTTGCTTTCTGACAAGTGACACATTTTTATTTCTTTTGCAAACGCAGAATGAACCGTGTGGGTGGTTAGGTGGTCTGCACAGCTGTCTATTGTATGCTCGATATCATTAACAGTGAATGGAGGACCCTCCAGTATTAATCTACTCATAGCTACGGATGGGATAGCGAGTTCACAAACTAGATTATGATGGGGGGTGGTATGTACATAGAGTCACTAAGGATATGTTCACACGCCGTGTTTTACTCCGTATTTACATATGCTTCTCGATATGTTTGGATCCGTCTGTCGGACCCCAAGCGGACCCGAACACGTAGTGCGACTTTCGGATCCGTTCCAAGAATTGGCATGTCAATATTAGGTCCGAAAGACGCAGCAGGAGCCCTATAAACTATAGGGTGTGATCCAGCTGTATCCAAACACGCATGCGTGTTGGATGTGTTTTGGATCCGATTGACGCTGCGTGTTTGGATACGTGTTGGAGCGGTTTTCGATCCGATTGCTGCAGCGTTTTTGGATCCGATTTTCGGATTCAAAATCGGATCCAAAAACGCTATGTGAACATACCCTAATAGTGACAGTACATGTTCCCCTCAAGCTCGCGTGGCTGTTTCCCCGTCCTTTCTGCACTTTAATGGACATAAATGGCATATTATTGCCAGTTCTTCACCAGTAATAGATTCTGGGAACCATGGTTGGGTGGGGGTCCTACTGAGTGAACTCCCATTGACCACACTCTTTTCTATTCGGTATCCCATTAAAGTCTATAATTACTAAGTCCCTTCCAATATATGGGCTATAGCTGTCTTTACAATGATTGAATGGTTATTCTGCATGTCATATGGGTCCATGGCACCATCATAGCTGCACCGTATTTAGAGCAGAGATCCTCATCCTTTTACTTTGCCCTAGACCCCTAGGTATGACCTTAGTGTTGGCTCACTGCCCCCTTAAAGGAGTTGTCTCACTACATTGATTCATCTTAACTCAGTCCTGTTTTCTTGGTTCACTTTGAATTTAGGGGCGTGTTTACTGACTTCTACTAGGCTGCAGTAGAAGCCAGGTCTGTAGCTATTGCAACCAGTGCTGGCAGCCTATCAGGATAGATCAAACAGGTCTGTAGCTATAGCAACTAGTTCTGGCAGCCTATCGGGATAGATCAAACAGGTCTGTAGCTATAGCGACCTGAGGAGCAGATGTAGTCCATACAAGAGGGGATATCTCCGAATAGGTAGGACACTGTTAATGGACACATATTGCAAAGTGACTTGTTTTTGCAAGATCTTTAACATAAAAAGCAATCGTTGTAGTGAGACAACCCCTTTAAAACACTGCTCTGATGCCACTCATATTTTATTAACGAATTCCTACTTATTTGCCTGTTGCATCCATCCCGGTGATGGAAAGTTCCGTTCTGCGTCCATCTCCTGTGCTCAGTGATTTCCATCCAGGAGATGCGAGAGGCCTGAGCAATGCTGATAGGCAAATGATTTCATATTAAAATCGTTTACTTTCCTGCAGAATTACCGGCAACTTCTTGTGATTTAATACTTCAAATGTTATTCATAGAATCCTGAACTCCTCATAAATTCCAGTTCCCATCGTTTATTATGTGATTGAAGCAATGAGGTTTTAATTTTTTGGCATTATGCTAGAGTGACGACTCATCAGGGGTGATGCTGGGTGAATACAGGATCCTGGAGCTTTGGGTTTAAGCCCAACCCAATGGCGGAGACTTAAAATATCAAAGGCCATGCTGTTACTTGTAGTTCTACAATACTGAGGGACTTGTACATACACATTGCTCCATTCTAAAACCTCAGACTACTGTCAGCCCTTTGATGTATGCTGGGCCTGAAGTTAATGGGGGAAATGTCACAAAGCAAAAGTGGAGCAGTTACCGCTAACAGCTAATGCAATACTGGCTCCTATTGTTTAGTGGCCTTTTTTTTTTTTTTTTTAAAGCAGCGACTTGGTTGCTATGGGCAATTGCTCCATTTTTCTTTTGCAAGCATGCTGGGTTTTCTTTTTAGGCATGCCGGGATCAGTAGTCCGACCGCAATTAAAGAGAAGCATCTTCTCTATAAATCTGTGTTGTGCTGTTCCTCTGTTACTCCTCCAATAAATTTATCACTCAGTCAGTTCAGTGTTATCATTCCAGTTTTTAAAACGGTGTGTCCCTGCACTGATTGGACAACGCACCGAGTTGGTAACACCCATCTGACAGACCGGTAGTTGATTTCTAGTAGCGATACTAGGGGAACCGCACATAGAGATTTAAAGGGGTTTTGCCAAGAAGCGAGTTCCTTACCTCTTATCTGTTCAGGAGAGAAGATAAACAAAGCATGCTGAGTCACGGAGGAGAGGTGGTGAGCAGAGAGCTAGGAAGCAGGGAAATAATAATTACATTACAACCAGTGGATTCTCTATACAGCAGAAAGCCTCATACACTGCACTTTTCTCCCCAGTCCCTCCAAAGCTCTTCATGTTCCCTGTCATAAGATAAGAAGTGCAAACACGCAAGCCTGGCCAGATCAGCTCCTGTCAGTGTCCTGGTCATGTCTTATGTAAACAGTCAGGAAACTAAAGGGGACTGAGCAATGCTGTAGCTCTCAGAGGCTTCACTTTTTTAATGACATATATTTGGAAAAGTGATTAAATACCCATTTTGGAGGATCCCACGTCAACATTACATCGTGGCAAAACCCCTTTAAGGATAGATGTTTCAAGGAGAGTATTTACTGAAACAGACATGTCAGGAGGTGTCACAGGTACGCTTTATAAAGGGTTCATGTTACTGATTTGCAGTATAGATAGCTCACAACGTGATGCTATCACCCCAGTGTTTCACAGTTGGGATGGTGTTCTTAGGCTTCCAAGCTTCTCCCTTTTTGATCCAAACGTAATGATTTTCATGATAGCCAAACAGTTCAGTTTTAGTTTCGTCAGACCACAGGACATGTCTCCAAAATTGTAGGTCTTTGTTCCTATGTGTATGTGCAAACATTAATCTGGATTTTATATGTTTCTTTTGGAGTAATGGCTTCTTCCTGGCAGAGTGGCCTTTCAGCCCATGTTGATACAGTACTCGTTTCACTGTGGATAATGACGCAATCTTACCAGCTTCCATCAGCATCTTGACATGGTCTTTTGCTTTTGTTCTTGGGTTGATATGCACATGTCAGACCAAAGCAGGTTCATCTCTGAGAGACAGAACCCATCTCCTTCCTGAGCAGTATGATGTCTGGACATTCCCATCTTGTTTTTACTTGCATATAATTGTTTGCACAGATGAACGAGGCACCTTCGCTATCTGGAAATTGCACTTAAGGATAATCCAAACTTGTGCAAGTCCACAATTCTCTTCCTGATATCTTGGCTGATCTCTTTGGACTTTCCCACGATGTTACACACAGAAGCAGTGTGTTTCTGGTGTGAATGAAAATAATTAACTCAGATGATTTTGCAGAAAGTAATAAAAATGCCTTTAAAAATTTTTGGCATTTGGCAAATATAAATAATTTTGGTAATCCTAATTATCCTAAAACGTGTAAGGTGTATTCTGATTTCACATCAGATATAAAACATGAATATGTGCCTTGCTAGATAATGTATGTAAACTTCTGGTTTCAAGTGTTGTGTGTGTGGTGTGTGTGTGTGTGTGTGTGTGTGTGTGTGTGTGTGTGTGTGTAATATATCTTAAAAGGGATGGTGACAATCATTGAAAAAAAATAAGTCTTCTGACAATGGGGAGTCTAAATCTGAGGTGTGTGGCATGCTTGCATATAACCAGTTGTGCTGCTGTGTGAATACCAGTTGATTTGAAGCTGGGGCTACTTGTGTAAGTTTTGGTCAAAATCATGGTTGCAACCTTTGGTGTTCCCTAACTGTGAAAACAAAAATTAGCAAGGGACCTTGTAAAAATTACAGAAATTCTGCCATTTGGGGAACTTTAAATATTCATAATATTTTTTATTACGTTATATATTTTCTTTTTAGTAATTTTATGTAGTTTTTTTTTTCTTTTTCCTCTAATTCTATCTATAGCTGTAGCTGGCAATACAAACAATCAGAGGAACCCGTGGTCAGGCCTGTAGGATGGATGTCTGTGAGGACAGTGTACTTTCCGGGCAGGATGTTCTTGTTCACAGTACACACTCGGTGCTCATCTTGCAGCTCTGGCTGACTGCACTGGTTTGTTTTTGTAGTCAGGGGGAATGGAGGGCAGACATTGATAAATTTCGCGCTGTGTTCTTTGTGCGAGGAATGTATACACTGCCGAGTGACTATTTCCTATCCATGATAAAGTTAAGAAAATGCAAGTCACTAGTTTATTCATCCTTGTTATGAAAAGTGCTACTGGTGGATTGATATTTACTAGTGGGGAGATGAATATGCCTATATAAATGTGTGTGTGTACATAATATATAGATATATATTTTTTAATTCTGACTGATCTTCATTTCCTGCTTCAAGAAGGAGCATGTTACTTAACAATAGATGATGCCTCTCTTTGTTTAATGATCCTTTAAAGGGGTTGTCTCACTACATTGATTCATCTTACCTCAGTCCTGTTTTCTTGGTTTCACTTTGAATTCAGGGGCGTGTTTACTGGCTTCTACTAGGCTGCAGTCGAAGCCAGGTCTGTAACTATAGCAACCAGTGCTTCCAGACTATCAGGAGAGATCAAACAGGTCTGTAGCTATAGCGACTTGAGGAGTTGATGCAGCCCATAAGAGGGGATATCTCAGAACACTGACCAAGACTAAACAAATCCAATCTCTAAAATATAACTTTTAATAAATATCCATAAAAAATACAGTACCACCTATAAAGACTACACTAATCAATATATACACACTATCCCTACCTAAATTCCATACACTTGTCCTAAGATAGACCAAGTAATCGTCCCGATAAGGACGGCCTAGTCTCTGTCGGCTCACCCTATTATCTTCCTTCTGTGTCCCTATCAATCCACCACAAGCACTAGCGTGCATATATTTCTGTACAAGATTTAAGAGTGAATTAATTAGAAGTCCAGACACAGTTCTCACTATTCCTATAAAACCCCCTAATTAATATTCAAGGGGATCAAATATCAGGAACAGCCCAATTCTCTTACTTATACTTTAAGTGGATATAGATTCTTCCACATACAATTATCACTGTTCCTATAGTACCCCCCACCAATAAATGTTCGTGGGGATCAAATGATATGAACAGCACAATTGTTTTCTTCCACAGTTAGGGTAAATATCTATATATATATATATATACAGTCCGTGTAGGGAACATAAGATACATCTATCTGATATCATCTCAAGATACATCAAACCTCATCCTCGACGCGTTTCCCCCCTCCATATTCTGGGGTTCATCAGGAGGATCTCACAGGGGACGTCACTTTGACTCAAGATGGTAGTCTCCTCGATATATTGACGATTACTTATCTTAGGATAAGTGTAGGGAAGTTAGGTAGGGATAGTGTGTATATGTTGATTAGTGTAGTCTTTATAGGTGGTACTGTATTTTTTATGGATATTTATTAAAAGTTATTTTAGAGATTGGATTTGTTTAGCCTTGGTCAGTGATTAGTTGTTCCAAATCCATACAGGTACTTAATTTTCTAAAAAGGAATTTTTCTGTGACTTTGATATCTCAGAACAGGATGGATACTGTTAATGGACATGTATTGCAAAGTGACTTGTTTTTCAAAGATCTTTAACATAAAAAGCAATCCTTGTAGTGAGACAACCCCTTTAAGTAATTGTGGGGGATGGGTAGTGACAGCTGCTCTGAGTACAGAGACGCATAGAATCCCCCCATGTTTGGTGCCTATATTTACCAATACTTTAAGGGGTGAACACCACTGTGATATGGCATTAAATAGACCATAGCACAAATGTAGACTGCGCTTATGTATTAAATTAAGGGCATACAAAAGTACAGTAGGGCTCTGTCCCGACGGATATTTTTGCATGCTATATTATGGTTCTCTGCAAATTGGAAATCTGTTGTGTATGTGCTAACAATAATGATGTAAACAAGAAAAAAATTAATTATCCTAACCATTTTTTTTCTCTTTTCTTTTTGCAGGTATATCCCGGCTGAATTTTAGGACCATGCCCTAAATGAAGCTTTCCGTGAAAATCCAGTTTGAAACATAACCCTTACTTTTTCTGAAGTTCCTCCCTTCCCCCAAAAAACCTTTAATTTATTTTTTCCTTTGCAATATATTTTGTTTGTTCTAATATTATCCTTTAAAATGTTGGCTCAAATTATGAAACCTCTTGTGTTACATTTATGGACCTTTTTAGTTTTGGGGTGCTCCTGGATTCTTCCTGGGGATGGATCGCCGAAGTCCTTTAGAACTTTTGCAGGAAGTGAATGGAGCTTGACTCACTTAGTGGTGCACAATAAAACTGGGGAAGTTTATTTGGGAGCCATCAACAGGATTTTTAAACTTTCAAGTAACTTGACGCTCTTACGCACCCATGTTACAGGACCTGTGGATGACAATGAAAAGTGTTACCCTCCACCTAGCGTTCAGTCTTGTCCTCATGGCCTTGTCACAACTAACAATGTTAACAAGCTGCTGCTAGTGGACTATTCAATGGACCGGCTTATAGCCTGTGGTAGTGCCTCGCAAGGCATCTGCCAATTCCTACGTTTAGGAGACCTCTTTAAACTGGGAGAGCCCCACCATCGTAAAGAGCACTACCTCTCTAGTGTCAATGAATCGGGCACTATGTCTGGAGTAATTATTGAAGTTCCCAATGGCCAGAACAAACTTTTTGTCGGAACACCTATTGATGGCAAGTCGGAATATTTTCCTACTCTCTCCAGTCGGAAACTTTTGTCCAGTGAAGAAAATGCAGAGATGTTTGGCTTTGTCTATCAGGATGAGTTTGTTTCTTCACAGCTCAAAATTCCTTCTGATACTTTGTCCAAATTTCCCACCTTTGATATATACTATGTATACAGTTTCAGCAGTGAGCAGTTCGTCTACTATTTGACCCTACAGCTGGACACGCAGTTGACTTCACCCGACTCTACTGGAGAACAGTTCTTTACATCCAAGATAGTCCGCCTTTGTGTCGATGATCCCAAGTTCTATTCTTACGTGGAATTTCCTATAGGTTGCATGAAGGATGGTGTGGAATATCGCCTTATACAAGATGCCTACCTGAGTAAACCTGGAAAACGGTTGGCCAAAGAATTGGGCATCTCTGAAAGGGAAGACATTCTTTTCACAGTCTTCTCTCAGGGGCAGAAAAATAGAGTTAAACCACCCAAAGAGTCTGTTCTCTGTCTCTTCACCTTGAAGAGGATTAAGGACAAAATTAAGGAACGCATTCAGTCCTGCTACAGGGGTGAAGGGAAGTTGTCCCTGCCTTGGCTCTTAAACAAGGAGTTGGGTTGCATCAACTCGGTAAGTTTGCTGCACTTTAACTTTTTAATTTCTCACATCCTCAAAGTTAATGATACATTTCTTTGTTAATGCTGGATTCGGATATTTTACTTTGTACCATCAATAAATAAAAAAATCTCTATAGACCTCTTTGATATTTAAAGGGCTTGTTCCATCACAGACATTGGTGGCATAGTGATAGGATATGGCATCAATGTTGGATAGGCCCGGGTTTTATTTAGCTGTACTTGGAAGTCCTATTGAAATTAATGAAGTTTGACAGCACAAATGCAGCTACTTCTCCATTAAGAACTGGGAGTTTCATGGCTTGTTATAGGTTCTGTCTGACATTGATGGCATATCCTATTGATGCACCATCAATGTTTGTGATGGGACAACCCTATTAAAAGGGCTGCACTCCATCTTACTTTACAAACCTATTTGAGGAGACCTTAGGCTGTGTTCACTGGACCCAGCAGTGTCCTGTCCTTCAAGTGATAAGCAATGGATCCCATTCTCTCATAATGCAGTTCATTGGGTTCAGTTTTGTCCCGTATTTAGAAACAATACTAGCACAGCATGTTGCACTGTTCTGTTCTTTCTGCCAAATTTAAAGGGGCTACCGCCCGATCCTCTGACATTAGTGTGGACAAAGCCTTAGTGATCGGCTATATCTTAATTTATAACCATATGACAAATTGTCCTCTTGTCTGAATCTCAACTTTTAATGTATGAAAGTCTGCAGAATCTGCTGATAGCGCATTGGCAGACTAATGTCTATAGAAGGGTACAAAGAGCTTAAAGGAGTTGTCTCACTAGATTGATACATCTTATCTCAATCATGTTTTCTTGGTTTCACTTTGAATTCAGGGGCGTGTTTACTGGCTTCTACTAGGCTGCAGCAGAATCCAGGTCTGTAGCTATAGCAACCAGTGCTGGCAGCCTATCAGGATAGATCAAACAGGTCTGTAGCTATAGCACATGAGGAGCTGATGTAGCCCATACAAGAGGGGATATCTAGGAATAGGTAGGACACTGTTAATGGACACATATTGCAAAGTGACTTGTTTTAGCAAGATCTTTAACATAAAAAGCAATCCTTGTAGTGAGACAACCCCTTTAAGTGATTAGGCACTTTTAGCTGTCCCCGGATATAATTTGGATTCTTCAGCCATAGTTATGTGTCTTTAGTCCATCAGTGAAGACTTTCCAGGATTAGAAAAATAAAACTCCAATAAGGGCGCCACACCTGTTCAAGCTGTGTCACACACAGCCCATAGCCAGATACGGCCCATAGACAGGCAAGATACTATTTTTGTAAGAAAGCAACTTCAGAGGGTTGAGTTGGGTCACATTAACCAACCTTTTAGTCTTGCTGGTCTCCCGATTCAATTCCAGTATAGCAATAAATCTTCATGTCATTGTACATAGAGACTTGGATATGTTTTGCTGTGTGACTATGCACCATTTCATAACTGAATCTATATTACATCCCAGTGTTGAGAAACCTAGAAAGTTCCCTCGATGTAATGTGTGGTTTAGTGGAGGAATACTCTTGTAAAACAAATGCTAAGAGCGAGACCTCAAACATCGCCCGCCTTGCAGAATTTACACTTAGTCTTACTTGTTAGTGATCAGCACTAAACCTGGCTTTCAAATTGCTCTTGGGTTGTAGGCACATTGTAAAGAGGCGAAATAACGGCACATATCTCTGCTGATAACAATGATCTTCTCCTCTGATAGTTTTCCAACCAAAGCTTGTACATAAAAGCTTACTGAAGAATGAAGAGCCATGCCGGTAAATTGCTTCTCTTTTCCAATAATTTTCAAGGAGATTTTTTTTTTTCCTCTTGCGGAGTCCGAGGAGCGAGTGATGAGACTTTAGCCTTATTTGTTTTTCATGATTTTTTTTTTTGCGATTTGCAGCCCAGGTTAATTCACTTCTGGGAGTTATCGGGAATGATAATCTTTCTACAGATCTAAGTAATAACAGACTTCTGAGAGCTTCTTTATAGCCGAGGATTAGAGCGAGGGCAAATCAATCCATCAATGAGAGCAATATTTATCTTTGTTTCCCACTGCGTCACTTGCAATCATGGCATCGTATATATCTTAAGGGGACAGGTGGAGCCCGGTGGTGTGTCCACCTTTCACCTCTCCAATCTCTCCAGCAATGGATTATTTATTGTGTACATTTTGAGATGTTTTGCTGGTTAAGTGGATTTTTATCATGCTTGAGAAGCCTAATCTGGATAATTAAGTGCACATCCACCAGGGAACATTGTTACAAGTTCTGCTTATTAGAATAAAGCAAAAGAAACAGTGTACTTGTAATCGAAACTGAAGGTTACATTGAATATTAGTTTAATTTACTTAATTTCAAGTGGACTTGTCAAAGCGTAACAAAGTAGAAGAGGTCCAGCCATGGGGAACCAAGGACCTTATCTACACCATGCCAGGTGACTCAACGCCATAACTTGCTGGGAAATGGAAAAACTGGTCATCGGCCAAAATTGGGCCTGAAGCAAGCCCATTGGGCAAAATAGATGCTAAAAAAATCCTTGGTATTTTGTAAATAAATATAGGATTGGCAGAATCTTATCAACTATTGATACCATTAACATTTTCAGTTCAGTTTAAGATGTGGACATCTGCCCAATGCCTAAGGCGACATGTAGCTTGTCCTTTTTGTAGTTTTCAGGTGTAGATCACCTTCTTTATTACTATTTACATCAGGACTATGGAGTCGGGATCATTATGAAATGGACAGACTCTTGATTCCCAAAATATATAATAAATTGGTACAATTAGTTCAATGCAGTGCCAAGAGCAAGAGGAATTGGGTCTTTCAAAGTGCTACTACTACCATATTTTCAGCCTCATAAGATGAGGAGTTTAATTTGGATTTGTATTATCGCAGGGGAAAAGATTCCGCTCCCATAGCTAATTGACCAGATTTCTGCAAAATTGTTCCCTTGCTTTCAAAGAAGTAGAAGAGTTCAACCATGCAGCAAAATGGACTGTGCATGAGGCAATTTTTTTAAATCCTGAAATTGTTAGAGAAGTTGCCCATGTGGTCACCACTTTGCCACCAACCCAAGTTAGTGCAAAGAGGCTGTTCTCTAGCCTGGAAATAATGAGATCAGATGTGAGGTCATGTATGCAGGATCTGATGGAGGCGATACTATTTCTCAGAACAAATTCATAGACTCCACAAATGTTATTCAGGATGGTTTTGTCGAAAACTGTTTTATCCCCACTTACTGCAGAGTTTTGCATGTTTACAATTTTTTTGTGTTCTAAAGTCGGACTCAATAAATATATTTTGTACTGACAAGCAAAAGGGTAACAATGTTTTGAACTTTTGACTTTCAGGCTTCATATCTCACCATCCACTAAAGCTGTGAACGTGAGACTACCACCATTTTATAGACTATTAGCTTGGTTATCTCATACATAACTTTGACCTGCAACTATTTAGCATATACCTAGTTAAGCAGATCCTTGTCGTGCAACTGCATTGTTACTGTTTTGCTCCTGGTGGTGGAACAGTCAAATTACAACCTGTTCTCGCATTCCCTAATAGCTCAGTGTGTTATTAAGCTGATTCCCATTCTAAAGGTCACTGGTTTGAGCAGCTATGAAGAAGGTTTTCCCAAAAAAAAGAAACTGCATCATTCAGCTGATTGATAGTGTCTCTTGTCCAAAAAAATTGCCAAACTGCATCATGTGAGGTCATGACAGCTGGAAAAAAATGTTATGAAGTCTGTCCATACATTCCAATGACAAGAGGTGGACATAAAGGGAAAATATCATGGTCAACAAGTCGCTCATCACAAGGTCTTTCAGTTGTAACACGACAGTCATGCCAGTGGAGGTGGCCCAGCTGCTTCGTAAGAGTGACATCGCAGACGTCCATGCAAGCATTGGGCAACACGCATTACACAGGTCTGAAATGGTGGCCCGAAAAAAGTGAAGAAGCCTCGACTTCAGTCTTGTCATAAGACTCGTTGGTGTATAGTAATGTGTTCAGTTCAAAAAATTGTTACCATTTTGCTGGTCAGTGTATGTTCTACCTAAATAGCTTGATTATTGTATCATAAGGTGATAAACAGCCGGATGTTACCATTTTACTACAGTAAAGTTATCACTTAAACATGCGCCGTGTATGAGGGAGTCAGAGTTAGGGACATTGAGGAGTCGGCGCTTTGGCTTACCGACTCCACAGCCCTGATTTACATACAATTTATTCTTGTCTTCTGATAACACCACCAGTCAAAGGACCACCCTTTCAATCCACCTAGTGACCTGCTTGACAAATCCAGTCAAGGAATTGATTCTTCTGAAGTAACTAATCCTTATAAAAATGTATGTTTATAGATTTTCCTGTTCTCTGCTCTTGCTCTGAACCATAATCAATATAAAAGTGCATTATAGATGTTTATTATGATTATTACTCTGATTATTGTTGTCTTTTGATTGGGCAGACACTTTGAGAGGTTGAGACTTTGTCTGTTTAGTCCATTGGATTTTAGTTTTCATTAGTTTTGATTACATGGGATTTTCTGAAGGTCAGGGTGAACTTTACATTTTTTAACCGCTAGAGACCCACAGATTAAAGACCACTGCCCTAGAACATAAACTCTAAAGTCCCAAAACTCTTAGACTAGAGCCACAGCGTATAGGACAAAAAACGTCGGAAAGCCAATGGCTTTTTGTCTGATGCATGACCGCAGTTTTTGTAACGTTTTGTGCTACAGGTCGTTTTTTTCGATTGTCTATAGGCTGGTTGAACTGTCATATTTTCAGTGGTTTTAGATTATAAATACGCTAATTGATTACTCACTTTCCAAACAGTTTAGATAAGTGAAAGAAGCTTGCTGGTAATACAAGGCAGTTTAAGTGGAGCGCAGTTAAAACTTCACCAAAACTGCACTGTGTGAAGGCACCTTAATGTAGTGTTCTCATCAGAATTGCATTAATAAAGTGATGGCTGCATAGAGGATCTGAGCTCCCAACATCATCTTTGTTAGTCTATCATTAGTTTCAGCATAGGACATTAATCAAAGCTATATGGGGGAGACTTAATCCTCGAAATACATTCTAATACTAGCTTGGTCTGCACTGGCATAACTGGGATATGTGCGTTGCCCCCATTTTATTACACTGTCCTTTTGTAGGAAAAGGAACATGGCTTGTTGCAAAAAAGGATCTGATTTGAAGTGAAATTTCATGCACCAAAGGTTTGTCGCAGAATATTGGCATTTAAGGTGCTGTCCACTCATGTTTGGCTATTTTTCAGAAATCCCATATAAATAAACGGAGAGAACCGCGAAAGCATGGCCATCTCCTCATTCTCAATGGGCGTATCCTAGTGAGCTACGAGCTAGCCTTAGACCTAAACTTGTGAGGGACAACCTCTTTAAGTAAGGCAGTCAATAAATTGTATATACAGACGGTCCCCAGGTTACAAACGGAATAGGGTCTGTAGGTTCGTTCTTAAGTTGAAATTGTATGTAAGTCGGAACAGGTAGATTTATTAAATGTAATTCCAGCCCAAACATTTCTTTTAGTTTTGGATAGTGCAGGGAAGGGTTTTTACATTTCTATTGCTATCTGTGCCCTTTTTTTAGAAGATTTCACCTAACGTTCTGTATCTCATGTGCAGCTGTGGCATGCTGGCACTTGTTTATCATGGGTCGTGGCTCAGTGTTGAATGTCAGCCACACCCCATAAGTCTCCGTTTGTAACTAGGGGACTTATGTAAGTCGGAACGATGTAAGTCGGGGACTGCCTGTAGTTAAACAACAGCGTTATTCAGCATTATCCACAATGATAGATTTTACACATCCTTAGATGGCCTAGGCTAGGTTTATGTTAAATAAACATTAGGGTTAGTTAATCTGCTCTAGAGTGAATGTCTAGTGCAGAGCCTAAGGCTATGTTCACACGGCTTAACTGCGGGACGTAATTACGCCCTGCAATTACGCCGTGTGGCCGGGGGGCGGGGAGGGAGCGGGGGGCCGGCCCCACGCCGGCCCATAGACATTCATTACCAGCGGCGCGTATACGCCGCTGGTAATTCACATGTCACTTTCTCCCCCCGCGGCGGATTCGCCGAGCAGGGAGAGGAGACGTAATCCATAGTTCTCTATGAGAACTGTGGATTACCGTAGTTACCAGGACGTATTCAGCCCGTAATTTGCGCACTCCGGCGCGTAATTACGGACTGAAATACGTCCTGGATATTGCCGTGTGAACATGGCCTAAGAGGGTGGGACTTCTTAACACAGGGAGTCGTTCCTCTCTTTTCTCAACTGTGTCAGGCAGCGCCTTCTCTGTCTATAGACTGACCATAACAAAATATCCATTTAGCCTGAAGTGTTCCTTTAAGGCTTTATTTGCAATGCTCTACAGACGGATTTTTCAGCGGATTCAGTATTGAGAATCAGCAAAAATCCGCCTGTAAATCAATCCCCACAAACTGCAATAGAAAATCCAAACTGTAATCTACACAGTTTGGATTTTCGAGGTTGGATTTTAAATCTGAAATCCGATCTAAAAACTTCGAACATGTTCTATAATCCTCCGGAAAACACAGGATTAAAAAAAAAAAAAGTGTTAAAAAAATTGTAAAATACTGTTTGGATTCTAATTAGAATCCAAACAGTATTTTGGCCTTTGCTGTGTGGACTACGCCCAAGACCGTTTGGCTTCCAAATGACCAACTATTGTAAATTGGTCGTGGTCTACTAATTGATGATATGGAAGTCACAGGGAATCTGGCTTCCTTTGCATTGGCTCTGGATAAATCATGTAGATAAAAGTAGTAATCTTGTTGACCTCTTAATGTAGTTGCCGGCCAGCCCAGGGATTATTGACCACTCACAGGATACACCCTTTAGATCAGGGGTTCCCAAACACCAGTCCTCACATCCCACCAACAGGTCATGTTTTCCGGATCTCCCACAGAATGCACTGACAATAATTAAAGGGAACATGTCACTAGGTTTATGCCCCCCTTGCTGAGGGCAGCACAAGCTAGTGTCAGACCTGCTGTTCCCAGCGCTGTGTCACTTATTCTGTAAGATGCAGCAGTTTTAGAGCATTTTCCCCTTTAAATCTTATTCATGAGCAGGTGTTAGCCCCGCCCACCAACGGCTATTTATTGACAGTTATTCACATGTTTCTACCTATTCAAAGTAAAAGGTTTGTCAGTTGAGGTGGGCGGGGCTAGCCTCCGATTGGCCGTGTTTGAAAAAAAAACTGACTCTCTGAAGGACTCTTTGAATGACTCTTCTGGCTGAAAACTGCAGATTTGAGCATTAAATACACGAAAACTACAGCATCTTACAGAATAAGGGACACAGCGCTGGAAACAGCAGGTCTGACACTAGCTTGTTCTGCCCTCAGCCATGGGGGCAAGAACTATGTGACAGGTTCTCTTTAAGTCACCTGTGCAGCATAATTAAATCACTTGCGCACTGCTAAGGAAAGCCAGAAACATGACCTGTTGGTGGGGCGTGAAGACTGGAGTTTGGGAACCACTTCTTTAGAATTTGTTGAGGCTGAAGAGGGACACTTTTTGAGAGGGTGTTAGGATAGTGCACCAGCCATGCACTAGGCTTAACATACACTACAGCCTTCTGTAGCCTTCTGTCTTCTCATGAGGCAAGTAACAGCTGTCTGACATGTTAAAGGGGAGGTTGTTCTGCAGAAGCTCGAGGCTCACAGATCTGATTTTGTTTTCCAACTAATCTAATATTACCGGCAAATGATGGAATTGTTACATGAGCGCTGGCAGAGGCAAGAGGATGAACGGGGAAAGCCCTTGGACTCCAGGGGCGGACCTGGCACGCTGCAGCAAACTGGTATATTGTTAACCCTAAAAGGACAGCAGCCTTCTCTTGCAAGTTTTACGGCTCCATCGGGTATCCTGCAAAGGGTTTCTGAGGCAATTTTTCATGTGTTGCGATAACTATTTACACCATGCAACTGGGTCAAAATGAAATGTATTTAAATTATACAAAATTTCTGTGATTATCCAATGATCTAATTTAAAAATAGTTGTGCATCCCATAAATGATTCAGACAACTTCATTCCTACTGATCTAGAATGTATGCACTTGACTGCTAGTCAGGCAAATACAGTTCCAGGATTTTGGATGGATATCAAGGTCCTGCTTCAGTTTCACCCCCCTAACATGTCTAAGAAACAATCAGGCAAGATTTTTTTTTCTCATCCATCTTTCCAAAGCATTGAAATCTTTTAATGGCCAGCTTTACAAAACCAATGGTGTCATGGAGGTACAGATTGTCAAAAAATGCAGAATTCTCCAGAATATAGTCATCCTTGAGGCTATCCTCTGCTGTCAAGTTTATAAAAACTTGAAATAGCTGGTGGTGGTGTTTTTTGAGAGAGAGCTGTGTGGCAACCAGTATAGCATTTGCTCCACGGAGGATGTTTCGGCCTTTCCAGACTCCAAATTGGCAGAAATGTGTTACTTTAATAAAGACAAAAGTGTATCAGCAGCACTCTACAAACACCAAGAGGCCGCCAAACAATGAATATATAAACTATTTGAAAATGCATTTCTGCTACTACTACTTTTTGGATACATGGAAATTTGAGGTTTTTAGTGCACATTTTTGATCACAACTGATTTGCCCTCACAGTTTTGATCAAAATGTGCACCAGGAACCTAAAGTTTTCATGTATCCAGAAAGTAGCAGAAATGAATTTTGAGATCATGTATTCATGGTTTGACTCTCCGTGTTTGTAGGGTGCTGCTGCTATGTTTTTGTGTTTGCATGGTTTGTGGCCATGTCAGCGTGCACCTGCATCATTTTCTTTTACATTATTTTGGATGTGCTGATCAAATATTTATAGATTTTTTGGGCTTTGTTACTTAGTGATACATCTTCATTCCATTATTCTTAAGTTGTTGAGAAAATGTGCTGTACTATAGCTGGATGACAGCCCCTGTCTGAACTCTAATGGCGGCTGTATTGTTTGTCCCCATCTTATGAATATTTTATTTATAGGGAGATGCAGACGCTGAGGGTCATGTTAGCACCTTTGTAAAATGGTAACTAATGCAGTTATAATTGCTTTAGTATACACAGTAGGGCAGTTTCTGCTCTTGCAGTCTGGGACTGTAATAAAGAGACTTGTCCGTGGTAACAACCAGCGAACGATGGAATGTGCCGGCGTCTTTTCGTCGAGTCTTTGTTACAATGTCCAATATTTTAATTGCCAAATGGATACATGTGACAAAAGCTGCAGATTTTCGGTTCTGTAAACTTGTGTATGGCCCTAGCCTGTGTATATATAAAGCACACCGATGCACAGAGAGCTAATTAACAGCGGGCCGTCTCGCTGCTTACACGCTTTTCTCCCAACTCGTTAATAAGAACAGCTTGTTTGGCTTTTGCGCCCCATGACTTGTCAGTGGGGAAGGGACATTCAGGGTTCCTGGTTTGGGATTAATCTCCCCCTGCTAGGACATCATTAGTGAGGGCTGTAGGATTTACCGAAAGCGTGTGGCGCTCTCTCTCTCTCCTGGCACTAATTATCATTTATTAACTTTATGTTGTCACTCAGCGGGCTCCCCCTTGGGAAATTAGCTAAGGAAGGAATCTGTGGAGGGAAGGAATAATCAGGAAGGCGTAAAATGGGGGAATGGGAGAGCGGAGTGCGGGCAGAAGACCCTCCTGAGCTACTGCATTAGGCAATATATCATTTTACAGGTCACTTGATAAATACATGTATTTTTAAAGCATGAGGAGTGGCGTTTATATTAAGTATATAGGATAGTGGTTGCATTCCTCAAGATCGCTATATCAGCAGGAGATACAGATCATGTGATACATAAATATGTATGTAGCATTGTCTCTAGTAGGGTTTTGGTGGCTGAATGGTGGCATCTGAACAATTTTAAGAAAAATAAAACTAGACACCATGGTAGTAAATATGGGGATCCGTCTGTGTATAAAGAAAATGAAAAATAGCCAAAGACAAACCAGTATAACTGTGAACTAGATAATATAATACAGAAAACACATCAAGTAAGGTTAAAACTTAAAAATGGCAAAAAAAGCTGTATACATAGGTACAACCGTTCTGCATAGTACAGAGATTAATGTCAACTCGGCCATGTGAAATTTGTATGGGTTGAGGAAGCTGCTGTGTTATTGGTCGTTTAGACCTTTTAAAGTATATTCGCACTGCGTTTTTTGGGTCGTATTTTAACGCATTTAATGCACTGGAAAATATGCCAAAATCAGCCTTAGACAAGCTTCAAATCTTACTTCATTGAATATAATGTAAAATATACCTTGTTCACACAAAGCGTATTTCAAAAGCGTAATTGCGAGCCGTTTTTTGGACGCATTGCTGCCATATAAATATGCTACGTTAATTCTTGAGGCATATTTCACTCGTAAAATCCCCATAGGAAACAATGGGGATAGGATCTTTCAAAATACTGTTCAAAATGCGCCTCTAATCACGCGGTTTTTGAAGCATTAATTTACACGCTTTGTGAACATACCCTTATTTTTGCTATACAGTGGTACCTTGACTTATAAGCGTCTTGACTTAAGAGTGTTTTGAGATGAGAGCAGTCGCTTGGTCCATTTTTTTGCTTTGAGTTAAGGTGAATATTTGCGTTAATAGCGGGAGGGGGCTTTTGCGCAGCGGGCTCCGGGTAAAAAATCCCCTAATTTTATGACATCGGGTAAATTTTAAACTAGAAATTCTGGTCGGAAAAGGGCAAAACCCTTTACGCAACATTGTGTGAACCCCCCCTAAGTGGGGGGGAAAAAGAAAAGGAAAATTTGAATTTTAGCAATCTCCTCCCCCTCCTTCCCCAGCAACATTTAAATTTAAAAGGTGAATAACTTATTTAAAAACCGCTTTTTTAAATTCTTTTTGTTATTAAATACGGGATATTTATACAGTGTAAATGTTTGTTAAAAAAACATGTAAATAAAAATTGTGGGGGGTTTTGGGGTGCGGGGGGGAAAAAGGTTTAAATGCCCCATTTCAATTAATTTTTTGGGGAAAAAATTTTGCTTTGACTTTAAGGAAAGGGGGTCACAGAAACAAATTTAAAACCCTGGTATCTCCAGGTACCACTGTATTTGCCAAATTTTCCCCTGAACCCCCCATGTTTTTCTATTTTTTGCTTGCATTAAATACGTTTTTTGTATTTGAAAAGCGGGGGGAAATTTCAGCTTTTTTGGTTGCCCTTAAAAAGGGGCTGTGGTGCGCCATGTGGTTAATAAAAGGTCCTTTAAAGGGTTTTTTAAAATTACCCAAACCCCCCCTTTTTTACCTTTTTAGTCCCAAACGATTTTCCCTTTGGTAAGTGACTCGATAGGGCTGTCAAATATGTGCAACTGCTTGTGAGTAGCTGAACAGAGTGGTGTGGAGGTTGCCCTAAAGGGCTGGGGATTGGGAGAGGGGTGAAAAACCTGTGCTGGCCCCTTTACCTTCCCAAGCCTGGGGGCATCCGGGGGGGCAAAATTTTGAGGGTAGGCCCTTCCCGGGCGTTTGGATCTTGTCCATCCATGCTCTCATGGGTCTAAAAAAAGGGAATGGTGGTTTTTGGCGTTTGATGCAAGGGGGGTTGTAGTTTGGGTTGTTATCAAAGACTTTTAGGGCATGTCCCCAAATTTGCAGGGGGTTTTGGGGCCGGTCTTTCAGGTCGGTTTGGGGTTTTTCGGGAGCGCCGGGAAAAACCGTCCCGAAATGGCACAATTGTGCTCTATGGAAAACCCGGCTGCAGTCCCCTGCAGGGGTTTTTCCCGCCCGGGGCTTTGTCGCGGCGGTCCGGCGGAAAAACATAAAACTTGCCAATCTTCCGTGGGTTTTCCCGGACGGAACTTTGTGCTTTCTATGGGAGAGGGGGGGGGGTTCTCCCCCGTGGGGACGGCCCGAAAAAAAAGGACAAATACTGGTTTTGGCAAAAAGGCCGTTTTTTGGCCCAAACTGCCGTGAAAAAGGGCCCCCTTATGGTGTTTTTAACCTTCCTTGATGTGTAGTCAGTATATTTTTTGTCTATTTGGGTGTGCACTTCTAAAATGGTGGCTGTTGTGCTCTTTTTTTATTTGCAGAATTTTAGCTGTTTTAAATTGATTGATTTTGTTTTTGGGGTTTTTCCTTTTTATTTTGGGGCCTTTTTTTTTTTTTTTGTGATCATCATGATCATTCCCACTCGTACAGAATAGACCTGTTCAGAACATCTTTGTATGATTTGCTCCATTCTAAAACTGCTCTTGTACCTGGTTGTATCTTAATTATTTTTAATTTTATTATTATTATTATTATTTTTTTTTAAAGCCCCAATTAAATTCCACGGGTGTACATTCGAGGGGGTTACAACATTACTAATAAATGTCCTGTATGTACTTCATTACTCCCACCGGGGCAAGAGTAGAATTGATGATTTTTTGATTTAGTTCAATAGGATCTCTAGAACACTAAACCTGACAAAAAAAAATTAATGGAGACATCAGAATCCCACAATAGTGCAACTTCTGATTCAGGGCTGATTCACGCTTTGGGCATTTAACCGGAAGAGATCAGATCTCAGCCTCAGAAGTAAGTTATGACAATAGTTATAGTGCAAGCTGGAGGGCCTTTATGTTATCACGTTGTACAGCCCTTTGAAAACCTTTAAAAGAGAACCTTACGTAGATTTGCCCCTGGCTGAGGGCGCACAAGCATGTCAGACCTGCTGCCCCCAGCGCTGTGCCCCTTATTCTGTAAGATCTGAGTATTTAGTGTCAAATCTTTTTTCAGCCAGAAGACCCAGTTTCAGTTTTTTTCATACCCCCCCCACCTGAGGCTCCGCCCACCTCAACTGATAAACCTTTTACTTTGAATGGGTTTAGAAAAAACATCAATAACTGCATGGGGGGGCCAAACCTGCCATGAATAAATTTTGAGATTAAATGCTCAAAAAATAAGCATCTTGCAGAATAAGGGAACCGGGGAAAAACACGGGTTACACTAGCTTGTCTGCCCTCAGAAAGGGGGGGCAGAAACTATGTGACAGGTTCCCTTTAAAGCCCACCTCCAACCCGTTGTGAGCCCTTTACAGGAGATCTGTACATGTGTATCACAATGTTAACGTCTAGCACATGTTGTATGTAAATCATGAATTTGAATGTATTTCATAGGCAGCATGTTGACTTAGTGAAGAGCATATTGCAGTCATTGGAGAGGTCTGTGCGCGGACTTGTAGTGGGTAAGTGGGTTGAATTTAAACAAGGCGGCAGGACCGTGCTTGAAAAATGTCCAAACAGATCCTTGTATTTTTTTGGGGGCCCGGAGGGGCAAAGCTTCTTGCCCGCGCTTCGTTCTTGAGGTATTGTGATGCAATGTTGTTCTATCCAGACTTTTACGTTATTTAGTTATTACCATTTCATAAAGTTTCTGTATATCATTAGCTCGTCATTAATTTATGACTAGTGGGGGCCGGAGTACTGGGGTCCCTGCAAATTAATTTCCATTAAAGTTTTTGCTGGGTTCCCCCCGTCATGATATCTCGTTTTCGAAGGGGGAATGATCCCCATTAAGATTACTTTCGGGTTCTAAGATGGAGTCCAATCCTCAAGCCACTGATCTTTTGTCTACCTCATTGAAGAGGCAGTCGTTCTCAAAATTTTCCCCCACTTATGGGCTGCAATGCCATGAGCTATGATCCCAGTTAGCGGCGACTTTTTTTTTTCTTTGCCTTCACCACCGTTGCGTTAAGAGGTGGAAATCTTCACCATGACAATCTGCCCCATGGGTCAATTTTTGTGCACAAAGTTTGCACAACAAGTGAATTGGCTTTGTAAAATCTTTGTAAAATCTCGGCCATTTGCATACTGCTGTATTCTGTTGCAGATTCTATCTGTTCACATCTGCAGGTGAAACCTGCAGCATTTCCAACTTTTTTTGTGAATTTAGGGCCACATGTATGAAAATTGTCTTGGTCTAAGACTTTCTTTGTTGCCCATAGAAACCCAAATCAGAGTTCCCCTTAAACCATTTCATTGGGCCCTTCTGATTTGTTGTAGGGGCATCAAAGAAAGACTTAGGTGCTTTTCCCATGCAAGTCCCAAATATCGGTGGGTTATGCGATTTTTGCACTTTTTTGGGCGGCTTCCCCTTGACTTGGACGGAAAAATGTGCAGGTAAAATTTTTTTGCGGGGGGACCGCGGGGAATGGAAAACCCGTGCAGGGGGGGTTTTTTCCTTTTGACGCCATTGTGCAAATTTTGGGGGCCCTTTTTTTTCAGGGGGGTTCTGCAAAAGGCAAACCCCCTAAAAAAACCGGCCGAAAAACTGTGCAGTGGGGACGTGCCCTTAGACCAAGATAGTTTTCATGCATGTCCCCTTTTGTGTTTTTTCTGCAAAGCAGAGCCCCAGGCACTTGGCTGTGGGTCCTGCAGCCACGCCCTTTGCACTTTACTAAGGCTGCACTGCAGTTCTTATTTGGGGCATGGCTAAAAAACCAGGGGAAAAAGATTGAAAAAGGGACAGGGAAAAAAAAACCAGGTTTAAACCCCCAACTCCCAAGTTTTAGGATTGCTTGACAGCCTAGAAATCAGACCTTCCCCATTTATAAAGTAGTGGCAAATCCATGCAATGTGCCATCTCTTTACAACATGGGAACGCCCCTATAAACAAAGGGGGACAATTTTTGGGGAACCAAAAATGGCCCCCCAAAGTCCCAAATTTCAGGGTCTTTAAATGGCGTGTCCCCCATGTGCCCTGCTTATCTTTGCTTTGTCTCCATCTTTTCCAAAACGGGGAAACCTTAAAAATTTCTTTCAAAAGGGGAAGGGTAACTTTACTTTTTTTTTCCCCCCCCCTCCACACTCATCGTGATATTAAATGACCGAGCCAGTTAGTAAATGAGATGGTCCCCATATTTCCCATCTATGATGGGTTTTTTATGTATGAAATTTATAGATATAGCTCAAAAAAAACTATAGATAAACCTTTTTTGGGGTGGCATTTTCCCCCACAAAGGGGTTTAGGGGGTTTCAAAAAAAAACATCACGGGGGGGGTTCTCTCAGTTTTTCCAGCGGTTTCCCAGTATTTTGAATCCACTAAAAAATCCAACTGTACCCAGCGCTGTGAGACTTCAATAAAAAATTTTCGAAAGCGGGGGCTATGGAGCCCGGAAACCCAAACCCCCGACCCCGACCCTAAATTTTCCCCAAACCCCCGACCCCGATTCCCTTTCAAACATGGCGCATGTTTAAATGAAAAACCCTTTTTACTGAAATTTAAAGTGGTAAAAACGGGCCCTTTTTAAATCACCTTATGAACAATAATAAAGCTATTTGGGAAAGAACAGACACTGACAAGCAAAAGGGTAAAAAATGTTTTTTATTTTTGAAACTTGGGGGTTTTAGAGTTGAAAAAAAAATCGGGTATTTGACCAAATCCAGTCTGCACCAATTTTTGGGGAATGTGTAGAAGAGACCTGGGATCAGTTTTTGGGGCCCCAAGATGTGCTTAAAATCTGACCCAGAGCCAAAAGAAGGTTTTCAGGATGCTTGAAAAACCAAAAGGGGGATTTCCCCCAAAAACTAACAAAATAATAAAAATGAAAAACAAATTAACATTTGAAAGACAGTAACAATCAAATTACAGGGGAAAAAATCTGCAGAACTAAGAATGGGTTTAAAAAAATTGAAGTCAAATTTTGTATAAGATTTGATAAGATGACTGTAAAGTAAAATTAAAAGTAATCTCATGTTTCAAAACTGTTGTGGGTGGAGAGATATGGAGCCTGAAAAATACAAGTTCAAAAACCCTTGTTACCATTTTTTTCTTGCAGTGTAAAATTTAAAATTTTTTGGATATGACATTTTTGAAACAAAAAAAATTTGTTTGGAATCTTGAAAATTTTTTTCTGATAAAAGTCCGCCCCCCATCAGATCCCTTCCCTACATGACCTCACACCTTATCCATTATGTCCAGGCTAGGGGAACGGCCCCCCTTTCACTAACCCTTTGGGGTTGGGGGGGAAAAACGGTGACCACAAGGGGGGAAATCTCTTTCAATGCAGGGTATGAAGGGAAATTTCCTAGCACAGTCAGTTTTGTTGAATGGTTGAACTCTTCTACTTTTTGAAAGCAGGTGAAAAAAATTTTTCCCGAAAAACTGTTTGCTATGGGAAACGGGGTTTTTTTTTTTTTTCCCCTGGGGGGGAAACGCTTTTGGGCCGCCCATGTCATAAAATTTCAATCTTAAGTATAAGGTGAAGATATGGGAAACATAAACACTGGTCGGGACCCAATTTCCCCTTGCTCTTTGCATCGAACTAAAATGGACCCCCCTTATATTTTTTTTGGGATCCCGGGCCTTTTTATGACGACTCAAACTTTCCCGCAAAAAAGGCAACCCACTCCCACGACTTTCCCCCTCCACACCCTGATTTGTAGTCTTCCCAGCACAGGTTTTCAAAATGCAAGGGCCCCCGTCCCCGGTGGAAGATGGAAAAAATGTTTTATTTTTTTCCGCGGATTAAACGTCTGATTCCCTATGCAGCCCATTGGCCGCCGGGAAAACGAAATCCAACAGTATTTTAACTTTGCTGTGGAGACGAAGCTTAAAGAGATTTTTATGATTAAAGGGGTATTCCAAGTTCTTTGATTTAGCTGGGAACATTTTAAAATAAATGTAAATAAAGATTTTTTTCCCCAAAAAAATTGCTGTTCTTAAATTTTTCTTAATTTAAAAGTTAGTGGTTTTTTTTTTTTTTCATTTGGTTTTAAACCCCAGAAGCTTCCCTTTGGAAAAGAGGGACCCCTTTTTTTAGGAAAAAAAAACCCGTTTTTGTTTTCTTTTTTTTGACATTTTTTTCCCTTTTCATGGCCCGGGCAAATTGCGGTTTGGAAATCCTGACCGGGATTTGCTCTGTTTAGGGGCCCTTTTTCAAGTCAAGCAGGGGGGCGGAATTTTTTCTTTCAGTTTTTTCGGATGAAGCGTCCCCCCCCTTTGTTTCCGACATGTTTATTTTTTCCGTCCGAAAATGGGGGGAAGAATTAAAAGTTCAATGTTTTTTGGGGCCGGCCCGGGCCCCCCCTGCACAAAGGGGTTTTCCCTTGAAGGGCCGTGTTAAAGGTCCCACCCCCAGCTTACAGACCGCTTTCAAAACCGAAAACCCTTATCATGAAAAAACCCCGGGCCAAGGGGAAATGTCCTTTAAATTTATTTTATTTAAATGCATTTTATCGTTCTTAGTGTTTTTGGGGTTGGGTTTTGGCTAGGAATGGAGTGGGGTATGCCTGTGACGACCTCTAACTGATTTTCCTTTTTGGCCTCATCTATGCAGCACAAAAATTCGACTGGGTTTCCTTTCCCTTAGCCTCCCAAAAGAAAAAAATCCAAGTTGTAGTCTACACAGTTTGGATTTTCTATCTTCGTATTTTAAAACCGCCGGTTTCCAAATAAAACTTTGGAAAATTTTCAAATAATCCCCCTATTAGGGCGGATTGTAGTAAAATTTTTAAAGTTAAAGGGGGTGGCCCAAAAAACAAAACCGCCCAAAAACTGCGGGAAAAAACCGCGGTAAAAAAATTTTTAAAAAAGCGTTTGGGTTTAAAACAGCACCCAAGGTTTTTTGCGGTTACCTGTAGACCAAAACCTAAGTGAAAATGTAAAACCCGGTTTTCTGTAAAGTGATAGTTTATTGTGCGGGGTGGAGTTTTTTTTAAGGGGGGTTTTTCCTTGGGACCCTTGTAGTCAACTCCCCTTTTTCTTAGCCCCCGCGTTTCCCCCAAACCCTTTATGGCACGGGGAAACAGTATAAATGTTTAGCTCGAGAATCCCTAACGAGGCGGTTTGATTTTAATGAGCTAATTGTCAGTGTAATTATTTATTGACGGCGAGGAAGCACTCGCTGCTGTGGAGGTTTTTTACTGGTGTGCAGCTGTATTTGTCATTTCCCAGAGAGTTTGTTGAGACCCAAAAAAGGAAAATATAAACAGCAGCAAACTTTTTTTTCCTGTTACATATGCAAAAAAAAGAAAAGAGTTTAGCGAGGGAAACTGAAGACACCCAAATTTACTGCGGCGGCGCTCGGGGCAATGACCTCTTTCATAGGGTAAAGCTAGGGTGGGGGTATACGGAAAAGTGCAAAGCATGGGTCGAATTGGGTTTATTGGTGCTGGAATTTTTCCCAGGGGGTTTGAGCCCCTTTTTTGGGAGGGGGTTAAACCCTTTTTCTGGCTGAGAAAGTGTTTAAAGCTCTTATCTCTCTCCCCCCTACAAAGTAATTGCCCCCTACGGGGAAACAGAAAAAAATGTTTTAAAATTGGTAACCCACTATATTTTTTTTGCGCCAAAAGGACACGATAGGCAAGTTCTCATGGGGAGGGGGAGGGGGGGGGAAGAGGTTAATTTTTAACTTTGGAAGAAAACACATTGAAATGTTTCCCCAGCCGGTCACTGCTCCTACAGATATTACAGGAGACTTCTATTTTTCAAAAGTAGCCCCCTCACTTCCAAAAGGGTTGGTTGAAAAAAGTTTTGGGGTTTCACCCCTATTCCCTTTAAAAGGGGGTTTTTCCTTTTCCTTTTGAAAAAAAATCCCATTAGTACAATAAAGTCCCCCTTTGGAACCCCATTAAAAACAAAAACATATATTCACCTCCCTCTCTTAAAACCCCGGCATTTCCTCTCTTCTGTTTTCATACTAGAGGAATCGCCCCCCATTTTAAAAGGGGGTTTTTTTTAACCCAAATTTTAAAACAAGACCCGATCCGTATTTTTTTTCTTTTTTCCGTTTTTTTTTTCGGGATTGTAGATTTCTAAATTTTTAGTCATCTATATGTGATTCGGGGGCCCCCCAGCATTCTTCCCCTTCACTGCTTTAATACATCAGAGAATATTTTAACACCCCTTTTCATGTACATGGGAGTGTAATAAAACGGGGATCAGCCCCCATTGACTTCTAAAAAGGAAGTTTTCTGGGAATGCTCGGTGACCTTGGAATAAATCACAGTGCAGGAAGGGTAAGAGGGGAGGGGTGCCCTTTTCTCACCAGTACAGACTGTTTGGCGATTGACGGGTTTGTTTTCACCATTCATCTTTCAATCCCTGCCAGTCGTTTTTTCCTTTGTGGTTTTTTTTCATGGGAAAAATCCAATCCACAAGGGGCCCGGGGACTATAACACCCTTTTAAAGAAGCCCCACTTTTTCCTCGGGGGACTTTGCTTTGATAGTTTTCTTTTTGACTTGACCTGGTTTTTTTTTTTTCTTTAATTTTTTGTATTTTTGGTTTACTGACCTTTTTTGCCTCCCCTTTCTGACCCCGTTTTTTGCCTACCGGCTTGGGACTGTTTTTTTTCTTTTTTTTTTTTTTTTTTTGTTTTTTCCCCCCTGTTTGGTTTTGGCCTTTTTTTTAACATAGGTTTTGGAAAAAGGGGGGCAACTTTTGGGGGAAAACCCAGGGCTTTTCCCCCCCCGTTTTCCCCGTTTTTCCCTTTTCCCCCTTTTAAAAAAAAAAAAAAGGGGAAAAAAATTTTTTTCCCAAAAAGGGGGAAAACCTTGGCTAAAAGTTTTTTTCCCGGGGTTTTTTAAAGGGGGGCCCCCTTTTTAAAAAAAAAAAAAAATTTGTTTTTATTCCCTTTTTTTTTTTTAGGCCGGTTTTTTTAAAAAAAATTTTCCGGGGCCCCCAAAAATTTTTAAAAAAAAAATTTTTAAAAAAGGGGGAAAAAAATTTTTTTTTTTTTTTTAACCCCCGGGGAAAAAATTTTTGGGGGGGGAAAGGGGGGGGGGGGGTTTTCCCCTTTAAAGGGGGGTTTTTTTTAAAAAAGGGCCCGGGGGGGGGTTTTTTTTTTTTTGGTTTTTTTTTTTTTTTAAATTTTTTTTTGGGCATTTCCCGGGGTTTTTTTTTGGGGGGGTTAAAAATTTTTAAAGGGGGTGTAAATTTTGGGGGGGGGGGGGGGGGAAAAGGGGGTTAAAATTTTTAAAAAATTTTTAAAAAAAAAAATTTTTTTGGTTTTTTAAAAAATTTTAAAAAAATTTTTTTTTAAAATTTTAAAAAAAATTTTCCCCCCTTTTTTTTTTGGAAAATTTTAAAAGGGGGAAAAAAAAAGGGGGGGTTTTTAAAAATTTTTTTTTTTTTTGGGGAAAAAATTTTTTTTCCCAAAAAAATTTGGGGGGTTTTCCTTTTTTTTTTTTGGGGGTTTTTGGGGTTTCCCCCTTTTTAAAAAATTTTTTTTTTTAAAAAAAATTTTGGGAAAAAACCCCCCAAATTTTCCCCCAAAAAAAAAAAAAAAATTGGGGAAAAAAAATTTTTTCCCTTTTTAAAAAAAAAACAACCCCTTTAATTTTTTTTTTAAAAAAAAGGGGGGGTTTTTTTTTTTTTAAAAAGGGGGAAAAAAAGGGGCCCAAAAAAACCCCTTTTTTTTAAAAATTTTTTTTTTTAAAAAAAAAGGGGGGGGGAAAAATTTTTTTCCTTTTTTTTTCCCCTTTTTTTTTGGGGGGGTTTTTAATGGGTTTTTTCTTTTTCCCCCCAAAACCCCCCCCCATTTTAAAAAAAATTTTTCCCAAAAGGGGGGGTTTTTTGGGCCCTTTTCCCTTTTATTAAAAATTTTGGGTCCCCACCCCCCCCCCTTTTGGGGCCCCCCCGGTTTTGGGGTTTGGGGAAGGGGGGGGTGGGGGGACCCAAAATTTTTTCCGGGGTTTTTTTTGGGAAAAAAAAAAAAGGGGGGGGGAAAAAAAAGGGTTTTTTTTTTTTAAAAAAAATGTGGAAAAAGGGAATTTTTTTAAAAAAGGGAAAGGGGGGGTTTTTAAAAAAAAGGAAAAAAAGGGGGGGGGGGGGGACCCCCAAAAAAAAATTCCCCTTTTGGGGGGGCGGTTTTTTTGGGGGGGGGGGGGGGGAAAAAACCCGGGGGGAAAAAATTTTTAAAAAAGGGGGGGGGGAAAAAAAAAAAAAGGGTTTTTTTTTTAAAATTTTTAAAAAAAAATTTTTTTTTAGTTTAAAAACCAAAATAATTTTTTTTCAATTGGGGGTTTTTGGGGGGCCCTTTTTTAAAAAAAAAAAATTTTTTAAAAAAAAACCCCCTTTTTCCCCCCCGGGGGGGGGAAAAAAAAGCCCCGGAAAGGGGGGGAAAAAAAAAATTTTTTTTAAAAAAAAAAAGGAAAAAAAAAAATTGGTTTTAAAAATTTCCTTTTAAAAAAATTCCCGGGGGGGGGCCCATTAAATAATTTTGGGTTTTTTAAAATTTTAAAAAAAAGGGTGGGGTTTTTTTCCAAATTTTTTCCCTTTGGGGGGGGGGGGAAAAAAAAAAACCACCGGGGGGGGGTTTTTTTAAAAGGGGGGGGGGGTTTTTAAAAAAAAAGGGTTTTTTTTTTTTGGGGAAAAAAAAAATTTAAAATTTGGGGGGTTTTTTTTGGGGGGGTTTTTGGGGCCCTTTAAAGGGGGGGGGGGGAAAAAAAAGGGGGAAAAAAAATTTTAAAAAAATTTTTTTTTTTTAAAATAAATTTTTTTTAAACCCTTTGGGGGGGTTTTAAATTTTTGGGGTTTTGGGGGGGGGTTTTTTTTTAAAAAAGGGGTTTAAAGGTAAGGGGGGGTTTTTTTTTTTTGGGGGGGGGGGGGGGGAAAATTTTTTTTTGGGGGGGTTTTTGGGGTTTTAAATTTAAAAAGGGGTTTTTTTTTTAAAAAAAAAAGGGGGGGTTTTTTTTTGGGGGGGGGGAAACTTTTGGGGGAAAAAAAAAAAGGGGGGGGGGGGGGGAAATTTTTTGGGGGGAAAAAAAAAAGGGGGGGTTTTTTTTGGGGGTTTTAAAAATTTTTTTTAGGGGTTTTTTAAAAGGGTTTTGGGAAAAGGGGGGGGGGGGGGGGGGGGGGGGCGGGGGGGGGGGGGGGGGGGGGGGAGGGCCCGGGTTTTGGGGGGGGGTTTTTTTTGGGGGTGGGACGAAATTTTCTTTCCTTTTTTTAAAAATTTTTAAATTTTAAAAATTTTTTTTTTTTGGGGGGGGTTTTTTTTAAAATTTTTTAAAAAAAAACCTTTAAAAAAAAAAAAAAACATTTAAAAGGGGTTTTTATTTTAAAGGTTTGGAAAAAAAAATTTAAAAAAAAGGGGGTTTTTTTTAAAAAAAAAAGGGGTTTTTGGGGGGGTTTTTGGGGGTTTTTTTTTTGGGGGGGGGAAAAATTTAAAAGGGGGCCCCGGGGGGGTTTTAAAAAAAAATTTTTTTTTTTGGGGGGTTTTTGGGGGGGGGGGGGGGGGAAAAAGGGGAAAAAAAACCCCCCCCCCCGGGGTTTGGGGGAAAAAAAAAAAATTTGGGGGGGGGGGGGTGTGGGGAAAAAAAAATTTTTGGGGGGAAAAAAAAAAAATAAAAAAACCCCGGGGGGGGGGGGTTTTTTGGGTTTTTTGGGGGGGGGAAAAAATTTTTTTTTAAAAGGGGGGGGAAAAAATTTTTTTGGGGGGGGTTTTTTTTTGGGGGGGGGGGGGAAAAAAAAAAAAAAAAAAAAAAAGGTTTAAATTGGGGGGGGGGGGTTTTTGGTTTAGGGGGGGCCCCCAAAAAGGGGGGGCCCCCCTTTGGGGGGGGGGGGGGAAAAAAGGCTTTTTTTTGGGGGGCCCCTTTTTTTTTGGGGGGGGGGGGGGCCCCCAGGTTGGGGGGTTTTTTTTAAAAAGGGGTTTTTTAAAGGGGGGGGGGAAAAAAGGGGGGAAAAAAAGGGGAAAAAAAAAAACCCCCAAAAGGAAAAGGGGGGAAATTTAAAAGGGTTTTTTTGGGGGGGGGGTTTTTCCCCCCCCCCTTTAAAAAAAAAAAAAACCTCACTTTTCCCCAAAAAATTTTTTTTTTTTTTAAAAAAGGGGGGGGTTTTTTTTTTTTAAAAATTTTTTTTTTTGGGTTTTTTTTTGGGGGGGGGTTTTTTTTTTTTGGGGTTTTTTTTGGGGGAAAAAAGGGGGGGGGGTTTTTTTAAAAAGGGGGCCCCCTTTTTTTTAAAAAATTTTTTTTTAAAATTTGGGGGTTTTTTTAAAAAATTTGGGAGTTTTGGGGGGGGTTTTTAAAAAAGGGTTTTGGGGGGAAAAAAAAATTTTTTGGGGGAAAAAAAAAAAAAAAGGGGGTCCCGGGGGTTTTTTTTTTTTTTTTTTTAAAAGGGGGAAAATTTTCCCATTTGGGGGGGGGGGGGAAAAATTGGGGGGTTTAAAACCCCCCCTTTTTTAAAAAAGGGGGGGTTTTTTTTTTACCCCCTTTTTTTTTTAAAACCCCCAAAAAGGGGGGGAAAAAGTTTTCTTTTGGGGGGGGGGGTTTTTTTTTTTTTAAAAAATTTTTAAAAAATTTTTAAAATTTCCCTTTTTTTTTTAAAAGGGGGGAGGGGGGGGAAAAAATTTTTGGGGGGAAAAAAATTTTTTTGGGGGGGGAAAAAAAAAAATTTTTTTTTTTTTAAAAAAAAAAATTTTTAAAAAAAATTTTTTTTTTTTTTGGGGGTGTTTTCCCTTTTTTAAAAAAAAAAGGGGGGGGTTTAAACCCCCCCCTTTTTTTTTAAAATTAAAAAAAAAAAAAGGGGGGGGGGGGGGGGAAAAAAAAAAAGGGTTTTTTTAAATTTTTTGGGGCTTTTTTTAAAAAAATTTTTTTTGTTTTTTTTTGGGTTTTGGTTTTTGGGGGGGGGGTTTTTTTTTTAAAAAAAAATAAAGGGGGGGGAAAAAAAAAAATTTTTTTTAAACCCTTTCCCGGGGAAAAAAAAAATTTTGGGGAAAAAATTTGGGTTTAAAATTTTTTGGGGAATTTGGGTTTTAAATAAGCCAAAAGGGGGGGGAAGGGGCCCTTTTTTTTAAAAATTTTTCCCCGGGGTTTTTCTTTTGGGGTTTTTTTTTGGGGAAAAAATGATGGGCATGCCCGCTAGTCATTTAGTAGACTGGCACTTTTATTATAATGTAGCTGATCTCTGCCCTCCCCGAAAGCAGTGACGCACTATTTTGTGTAGTGCAATTGTCCAAAAAAACATCATAAATGTGGTGTCAAGCGTATATACCACTCTTTTTGCTGGAAATTGCTCCAGAATTCTGCCTTAACAGACTTGTCCCATCAGGGAGCGCAGTTGGTGGCTAAAGTATAGAAGCACTGGCCTGCTGACTAGCCTGCATTCCCTGCATTTAATGAACTACTGGGAATACATGCTAGTCATCTATCAGGCTGGCGCTTCTCCGCCAAACACCTTCTCTGAACGAAACGTCACACTATACCAAGTAGTGTGACTCTGCATTTGGGGATGGTGGTGGGCGGCTACATTATGGAATCATCGTCCTGCTAAATAACTAGTGCACATGTCCAGCAGATAATTATCTATTAGGCACGCTCGCTAGTCAGCAGCCCGGCACCGCTATACTGTATGTAGTAGTAAAGGATGATGTTCCATACAGAACGTGATGACTTAGAACCATAATCACAGTTCTGTAAATAATGTAAAAGCACAATGTAGTCTACATGTACTGTAAATTCAATACAGTGTTGCTCGATTTGTTTTTGCCATAATGCGCTTAATTAAATAAAATAAAAATTGAACTGGACAACCCCTTAACTCCATTCCACTTTAATTTAAAGGACTACTCCCAAATTAGTTTGTAGACTCATTGCTTACAGATGCTCATCACATAATAAAAGTTCTATGTATATTTTATTTCACTTTAGTCTGTGTCTCCTAGGCACCATGTGGAACGGGCCTGTACATTGTTCATTCTGCACTTTGAGACTCGTGATTGGAATACCAGAACTAAAGAACTGATCCGTCTACACAGTCACCGCAAATAGAAAGCTGTGCTTTATATTATATTCAAGTCTGTGGAAAACCTGAACTCCTATGGCCACTGTAATGGCATTATAAGGGGTAATCGCCCAGTAGCTGATTACCTATATTGTATGTATATATGTATGTGAGTCATTGCAATCTCTATAGAGAGAGAGAGATATTGTAACGACGTGCTTGGACGCCATTTTGGACTGCCCTGGGGTTTCTTAGCTCCTGGATTGCCACTTTTTTGAGCGTACTGGCACTCAGACACAGAGCTTATCTTCAGTATCTGGCCTCAGCCCGCTTTATTCAGGCACAGGGTTACAGCAATCTACATAAACATCTGTTTAGCCACTAACTAAACTTGTAGAGTCCCTTTCTACCTGTGGTCTGGACCCAGTCTCCAGCTCTCTCAAGCCTGGGGGTAAGAGCCCTCTCCTCAACTCTTCTGCTGCTCCCGCTTCGGGCAGCAAACCACACCCCCTGGACACCTGGAGTGATGGCCTTTTAATAGGCATGGGAAGACCTATAACGTGGAAACAGTCGGATCCTTGGTGGTACGTTTGCAGCAGGAAGCTTGCTATATTATTAATATTATTATTATTATTATTTATTTTTGAGTGCCCTTGGTTCCAGGGCGCTGTACATTCGGGTTTCGTACATAACATAGGTCAAACAAGTACAAAGGTGACAAGTTAATAACTAAACAACTGGTACAGAAGGAGAGAGGTCCCTGCCTGTGAGGGCTTACACTCTAAAAGGAAGGTGGGAAGAGACAGAAGGTGAGGGGCAGACATGGTTGTGAAGAGTGTAGTGACAGCAAGGTTATTGTTGGTTATAGGCAATCCTGAAGAGATGGGTTTTCAGGTTGCTTTTGAGACTGGTGAGCAGGGCTGTGGAGTCTGCAAGCCAAAGCCCCGACTCCGACTCATCTATTTCCCATACCCCCCGACTCCGACTCCCTCATACACGGAGCATGTTTAAGTGATAACTTTACTGTAGTAAAATGGTCACATCCGGCTGTTTATCACCTTATGATACAATAACCAAGCTATTTAGGTAGAACAGACACTGACAAGCAAAAGGGTAACAATGTTTTGATCTTTTGAACACTTGTGAGTAGAGTTGAAGAAAAGCTGTATTTGTACCCAAGTCCAGTCTGCACCAACAGTGGGAATGTGTAGAAGAGACCTGGGATCAGATTTTGGTCAAGATATGCTTGAATCTGATCCAGAGCCCAGAAGAATTCAGTGCAGTGCTGAAAACCAAAGGTGGATTTACCAAATACTAACAAAATAATAAAAATTAAAGGGATTGTCTCACTACATTGATTCATCTTACCTCAGTCCTGTTTCTTGGTTTCATTTTGAATTCAGGGGCATGTTTACTGGCTTCCACTAGGCTGCAGTATAAGTAAGGTCTGTAGCTATAGCAACCAGTGCTGGCAGCCTATCAGGAGAGATCAAACAGGTCTGTAGCTATAGCGACCTGAGGAGCTGATGCAGCTCATTCAAGAGGGGCTATCTAGGAATAGGTAGCTGTTAATGGACACATATTGCAAAGTGACTTGTTTTTACAAGATCTTTAACATAAAACGTCATACTTGTAGTGAGACAAGACCTTTAACACTTTGATTTTTAGGAGCAAAACTGTAACTAAGCAGATGCTAAATACTTGCAAGTCAAATTTATGTATAAGATGTAAGATGACTGCGTATAAAATTACAGTAGCCTCATGTACAAAGCTGTAGTGGATGGTGAGATATGGAGCCTGAAAGTCACAATTTCAAAACATTGTTACCATTTTGCTTGTCAGTGTAAAATATATTTATTGGACATGACTTTAGGACACAAAAAAATTGTAAATATGCAAAACACTGGAGGAACATTTGTGGAGTCTCTGAATTTGTTCTGAGAAAGAGTATCGCCTCCATCAGATCCTGCATACACGATCTCACATCTGATCTCATTATTTCCAGGCTAGAGAACGGCCTCTCTACACTAACTTGGGTTGGGGGCAAAGCGGTGACCACAGGACCAACATCTTTAACAATGTCAGGGTATAAAGGAATTGCCTCAGACACAGTCAGTTTTGATGAATGGTTAAACTCTTCTACTTCTTTGAAAACAGGTTAAAAATTTTGCTGAAATCTCTTTGCCATGAGAGCAGAATCTTTCCCCATGGGGCAGCGCTTTGCCTGCTCCATGTCATCAATTACACTCCTCATGTGATGAGGCTGAAGATATGGGAGCAGTAGCACTGGCCGGACCCAATTCCTCCTGCTCTTTGCACTGCATCGAACTAACTGGATCAACTTATTATATATTTTGGGAGTCTGAGTCGGTCCCTTTTATGACGACTCAGACTCCTGCAAAATAGACTCCCGACTCTACGACTCCGACTCCACAGCCCTGCTGGTGAGAGTGGGGAAGAGTCTGAGGTGTTGGGGCAGTGAGTTCCATAGTGTGCGGGAAGCACGGGAGAAGTCTTGGAGACGGTTATGTGAGGAGATGACGCGGGGAGAACAGAGAAGAAGGTCCTGTGAGGAGCGGAGATTGTGTGAGGGGAGATATCTGGAGATTAAGGCAGATATGTATGGAGGGGAATGGTTATGGAGAGCCTTGTATACTGCAACTAGTGGCAGAAATATGTGACCGCCTGCAGGTGCTCTGCCACAACATATATAGATTATAGGGGGAAATGCTGGTTATTCTGCTCTTGCCACATGAGGGATTTACTGTACTGCAATGCATCGATCTGGAAGCTGAATAAATGGCATTACAAGGGACAATGCCATCCCTATTGGCAGGCAGCGTTGACATTTCTCCCTCTGGCCAAAGTGCTTCATTATCAGCACATTTACTGTGTGCCTAGCTCGGATCCACAGATACACATTATACCCCCACTGCTGAGAGCAGAATATTGCTGCACTAAATATTATTATTTATCTGCTCTCTCACAAGCTGCGTAATTTGCTGTCCTCTTCTCGGTTGCACCTGCCAGATAGCCCTTTTGTATCCTGCAAAAAATAGTCTGGGAAAGAGTAGGCCCGTGCAACCTGGCACTCTGCTGCAGCAGCCATGATAAATATTAGCCAAGCCGGCAGGCAGAGAAGCTGGGCAGAGTTGGACTTGCTCATCCTGTGAAATAAAGGGACACTGAAGCCAGAATGGTTGAAACCTTTTTTTTTTTTTTTTTTCCTTCATCCCAAACAATAATAATTGCTTGCATGACGTTTAAATAATTTTCAATTTGTGAGCGTGCAGTGACGCTGGTGCCCATTTATATATGGCATACTGCCAAACTAAAGCACTTAAATTGCGAGAAGTGCATAAGGCTAGGGCTACACAGCATAGAGAAAAACATCAGAAAGCCGGCAACTTTTTGTCCGATGCATGACCGCGGTTTTTGTCACGTCTTGCGCAAAAACCGCTGTCGGTTTTAGCTTTTTTTCCCCGTCAGCCAGTACAATTGAATGTACGGAAACCAATGGAAAAACAAAGACGCCAGCGGATTATATGTTCCTAAAACCACCGGCACCAGAAAACGATCTGAAAAAAACACCTGTGTAGACTACAGGTAGCTCTTTTCTATTTAAGTATATGGGTTTGCAAAATGGTTGGATTTTCAGCGGTTTCAAAATACTAAAAATGCCGAAAATCCGCCCATTTTCGCGGGCTGTGTAGATATAGACTAAGACTGCCTTCGTCGCATCCCAGAATGAGAACCAACCACAATCCATGTGATCAAACACTTTCCCCTGAATCATTTCTCCCAAGCATCCTATTTTACCTGAGGTTGTCATGCAAAATGGACCTTGGGTTTTATGTGGATGAGGGTCGGACGTTACATTTCTTGTGAATGGGAATTGAAAAGCTGTGAAGTAGACCCATTAAAAACAATCCCTGCCCCCCCCCAAGAAACCCTAAACTAAGATGCAGACCTTAAACGAATGCAAACCTGAGCCCGGACCCCCTAAATTAATACATATCTGAGGACAGGCCTCAGACACAAAACCCCTTAAAGGAGTATTCCCGTCACACTGATTAGCTTTAAAGATGTAGGCACAGATAAATAAAGATTAGCAAATACAATTCTGCTGTGATTTTGCTGCCTTTCAAAGTTCGACCAGTTCTTACCTCCAGCTTGTTTACAGAATATTTATAATAGTAATAATCTTTATACAGTGCCAAAATATTTCGTAGCACTTTACAACATTACATGGATTTCCTAGGTTAACACCCAGCTTTCTGCTCTAGGATGGTAATGTCACACCCTGCTGTGTCTTATCGGCAGCACACAAGGTTGGTTGTTTCTTTCTGACAAACTGTAACCCTTTACAGTTCCTTAGCCTTCTGCCCTACTCTTAATTTACCTCCATCACCAATGTCCTTGTAACAGGCTTAGCTAGGAATAGCAGAGTAGGATATAGACCTATATTTTTGAGCGGTGATTAAGAATCCATTTGGGACTCGAAACGCAGAAGCGGGGCGTGGAATAAGCTGTTGTATCTTTATGCTTGCCACGTTTGTGGCAAGAAGGATTGGTTTTTTGAAAATTTCGATTTCAAGTATTTATTCTGAATAGGAATAGCAGAGCTGAAATGGGAAATGGCCTGATAAGAAAACCTGTTTAGGGTATGTTCACACGGCGTATTTGCGGGATGTAATTCAGCGCATAATTGCGCTGAAATACACCCGAATTACACGCAGCAAATACGGTAATGCATAGCTCTCAAAGAGCTATGAATATCTGCTATTTTCCATGGTGTACAAGTGAATGTAAGTGGGAGCGCTTCAGAAGTACGCGCTGGCCAATACATCTTCTGAAGCAACAGGCATATTGCAGGTGTATAGCGGCATGCACAGTATGTCGCCGAAATACGTCTGCAAAATGCTGTGTGAACATACCCATAATCTAATATAGACCCCAGACCAAGCCCTTCAACGAATACAGACTCCAGACCAGACTGTGCAGATGCGTGTCCCTGCAGTCCTCTCTGCTCCTGGCTGCTGTCACAGACAATGAGGCATGTAAATCGGTACTGTCTAGGTATGTTCACATAGCAGATTTTGGCACTGAAAGTGTCAGCATTGAAACATTGCGTTCTTTCCTCGTCAGAAATACCATGCTTGTAGGTCCAGAATCTTGATTTAAAAACGATGCTAAATGCCCGACGCAGATTTTACATAGAGTATAATAGAGGTCGGTTTATCATCGGATTGGACGCGGATTCTGAGGTAGATTCCGTCCCCTGAATCGGGATCCAAATTCTGGGTGTGAACGTACACGTTCTATTAATTGGCTTACTTTATGACCCGAATTGTGCCAAAATGTCACATTTTTTTGGTGCACGGCATTGCACGTCAGTCCACTTGACCATTCAATGAAACCACCCCACTTTTACCGAGCTCATGTCGCTTTTGTCGCACAACGCGTAGGAGTGTCTAGAAAACCCATAATACATGTGGTGTAAAGCATGTACGGCATTGTTATTGCCAGAAATTGTGCCAGAATTCGGCCTTAGTAGATGTGCCCCAATATCTCGACACCAACACTGTGGTCTGGACATTGTGCATGGCGAGTAAAGGTGAATATTTAGTCAGATTGTAGTGGCAGCTTTTCTGGCAGTCCAAGAGCTTTCTCCTTTTCCGGTGAGCCTTCCACAGAGCTGCCTAATATGTTGCTGCATTGCCATTCAGGGCTCTAGAGCAGCTGGATGACAATTGGTGTGGGAGCTGTAATTTTCCATGCACGGTTTAGACCGTGTGCTGGGTTTTCATATTCAGATTTGATGCTTTTCATTTTTAACCTTGACACCTGCCATCTGCCCTTTCCCCACTGACACTCCCCATGTGTAGAACGCCTCACTGCCTCCTTTTATCACAGTAATATATTGTTAAAAAAAAAATCCAGCTCGTGATTAGCACGTCTTTGTTGAGACTTATTTTTTTCTTCCTATTGAGGGAGCGCTGCTTTGAACTTTAGAGCAGGTGTTAATCCAGCCATAGATGCCCAAATTAACCCTCAGTGTGATGAACGACTTGAAAACGTTGTAAAATCTTTTTTTCTTTCTTTCATGTCTTGCCATGATTGTGTATGTATGTATATATATGTATGTATATATAATTAATATATATATATATATATATATATATATATATATATATATATATATGTATGTGTGTGTGTATATATATATATATATATATATATATATACACACATAGATGGGGCATAACTAGAGTTCCTAGGGCCCTACATGTTCTTGCACTGAATGAGACCCCTCAACCTCTTGGCCCTATAGTAGCTGCTATGGTTATATCCATGTGTACAGGGGCACATTTATCAATACTTTCCTAAAGTTAGGCTGGAAAATTAGAGTAGACAGGCAGAAGCTATGCTAAATTTATTGTAGTGGCACATGCTGTATGATAAAAGGCGGCACAACATGCTGGATATTATAGATGCTTTTCTTTACCCCTTGCCTTATCTTGGTTGGATATCTTGACACCAATTGCATGCACTGAAAAAACAGTGGTATGGACCATTAATAAATCTGGTTAATTTTTTTTACACTTGGTCACGCCCCTTTGTCCAGACTCTTCATGATTGTTGAGAGTCCTAAAAAAAAGTGTCAGAACGGTAATGGTAGGTGCATGCCGTGTTTTCCTATTTTCTGTGTGCAATCAGAATTGTTGTGCATTTTGCTTAGTAAATCTTCATCAAATGCTTTGACACAAGCTATTATTATATAAAATGCAGTAGTTTTGTGCCAGAAAAGTAGATTCTGTGATCCACCAGATCACTCTCCCTTTAGTTATTATAGAACAGCAGCGCACAACATGTGGCCCCCAGCCATGAGGACACAAACATGCTTTCTCTGTCCTTATAATATTCATCTTCTAAGAGTTGCGTTAACCTGATGGCGCTGTGACGGTGGGCGCTGTGTGGTTTGCCCTAAAGTATAGGTCTGTACAGTGCTCCCTTAACATACAATATTCATTGGTCCTTGGACGACCCCTGTATGTTGAAACTATAATTTTATTGGTAATTACTTCTAGAGCCCCAAAATATTACCCAGCACATTGCAAAGTGAAGATTAAAGAAAATGAAGCGGATAACGAATACAGACAAATTGAGTCATTACATATCACAGTCAGGAGGATCTGCTGGAAATCACTTTCTATGTTGATGACAAAAGCTTCTATGGGGCCCTCGCCTGGTGCCCAAAGGAGCAGCTCACCCTGGTGCATGTAAAGAGCAGTACAGGACATGTAGTACCGCACTGTATTGTAGAGAGGCGCCACTAAACTGCCAATCACTGCACGCACTTCACTAATACAATCCTAACAAATCCACAAGATACCATAGAAATGTCTGATAGGTTCGAGACTCCAAAGTGGAGGAGATGAGTTGTAGAGGTGGTTATATGTGTTTGTTGTTGTCTCCTAGTTGTAGTTATATAACGGTCACTTCTGTAATCCCCAAAACTACAATGAAAATAGGTGCCTCTTACCCTCTCTCTGGAGAACAGAGAAGAGAACCCCCCATTCTGATCTATGGTAGTCCCTAAAGTGGAACCAAGCCCTCTCAGGCATTTTGGGTATTTACATAAAGGTCTCCGACGTGAATACTCCTCTATGATTTACTGCGGCCCCTGGGAGAGGCACAACGTTGTACATGTTGTGCACCCCTGTTACAAAACACTGGCTTTCAGGAGATTGGGTCAATCATTAACCTGATAGGGCTTCCTTGGCCATTTGAATATGCCCAAAGCACAGATCTGGTGCAGCACGGCCTGTAGTATTACAGGATGTGGTGTGTTGCCCATAGCAACCAGTGCTCGGCCTTCACTCCGCAGGCCCCATTCACATTGTATTTTATGGCTCAGTCACTGGTATTTGTTAAAGGCTTTGCAACATGTACTGTGGCGCAGCCATAGGAGACTATAGGGCAAACCGTAAGAGCAAGACTGTCTTTGTTGTCCACAGCAACCAATCAGAGCTCTGCTTTCCTTCATCCGGAGCAATATAAGACATGGAAGCTGAGCTCTGGTCGCCGGGGGCAACAAAGATAGTCTTACTCTTCAACTGCTTTGATAAATGAGGCCCGGTCTCTTTTGGACTATTTTATATTCGTTTTCATTGTAACCACGGTTTTGTGTCATCGTGGAATAGCGCAAACATAGTCCAGAGTCTTTCTCTGCCCTATATAGTCCACTTTGGCTTTGCCGCAGCCTGTGTGGTAAACACCCGGATACCGTTAAGGTATCCCTTGATAAATAGCGGTGAGGGAAGCCTGAAACGTGATGTGAATCGAACCTTGCATCACTGTAAAAAAAATAAATAAAAGCCACACCATAAATTTTTTTCCTCGAATAAGACTTCTTCAATTAACTTTATTTATAAAACCCATGAAAACCCCCCTAATGTTTTCCCCAGGACTCCCCTATTTGCTCACGACAGAAAAGCTGCGCTGTAAATTAGTGGTCACTTATGAAGCCATTAATTGAGCTGTTCTTTCCTGTTCAGTTTTTACCTCATTACGTCCTTCTGCTATGGAGAAATGGGCAAATGCATATTTAGAGGGAAATGACTATTTTATTATGTACCCTGGGTTTCCTATCTGTAAGCCAATTTCAGATCTCTGCGGGGAGCCATTGTGGTACTAAAATGGCTGATATAATTATTAGTTTACAGACAGATCACTAGCGGGGTTAATTCTGTTGGAAATTTTACATCATCAGCTACATTTACTGAACGCCTTTTCTGGATTACAACTCGGTCTATTCCAAGTTTGGTCTCATTTTAAAGGGGTTGTGCCAAATAACAAATTCCTCTCTGCTCCATCTGTCATTATGCATGGGCCATCCATAAAAAAACGGACAAGTTGTCACTGACGCATTAAAAGCAGCGTAATTTCTGTTCCTCAAAAGTTATGGTTCCCAGAAAATGCCTCACCCCCACCCCAGCCACATCCATATTTTCTATTACCCCTTATTTGCACACAATTGTCCTACTTCTCTGCCAAAGTGATATTAAAGGGACAGCACAAGCATATTTCTGAAATGCCTTAGTTGCAGTCTGGATCGAGGTCCTTTCTAATTTTCATGCATATTATGTCGGGGAACGTTTGAAAATATGCCAAAAACTTCCCAAGGTACAACAAAGGATTCAAAATCTCTACACAAATACCAAAAATAAATCCTCTATAAAACTTAACTTTTAATCATAATATAAAAAAGTGTAATACCCCACTGAAGAGTCTGTTTATATAGTGACGAAACGCGTCTGAAGATTTCTTAGTCTGTAATATTGTAAGATCTATTAGTATCATTATCTACTCTTGGAAAGTATTTCTGGTTATTGTTTAAGTATCCACAGGGTATTAACTATCTAAGTACACTGTTTTTAGTTCATCTGCCCCCTTTTTAAGTGCATTAGATAGGATAGGGTTTGATAGGTGAAAGTTTTTGCGGGGTCATCCTTACGGGGCGGTGTCTCTGCTGAGGTTACAGTGTAGGGTCACCCTTATCTTCTGAGTAGTATTCTCATGAGTTTTGTATATCTATTTATTAATATATGTCTAAAATAATGTTCAATATTTTTTATATTATGATTAAAAGTTAAGTTTTATAGAGGATTTATTTTTGGTATTTGTGGAACGTTTGAAAACCACAAATATAAAACGTCTCATTTGTTTTTACTGGAAACAAACACCGTAGTTCACTCTGTGAAATGTGGCGCCTATTTTTACCAAGGTAGATTACAAAAGCATGTAAAAAATTAAAATGGTAAAAATAGTTTAAAAAAATAAAAATAAAAAAACAATGCAGATTAACCCCACCAAATTGGGCTAAAATTTGACAAAATCCATGTTTCAATTAAAAAACAGAAACGACAACACTCCAATATGCTGTGAGGAAACACAGCCCGTTTTTCCATAGGTAATGCATGCTTTACTTCTGTGTCGGAGCTTCCACTACTTTTCCGTTGAAATCCTGGACACTGTAATGGAAACCTCGCTGTGCACATAATAGTCAATGGGATCCATCAGGCAATGTAAGGGGATGTTCACACGGTGTTTCATAGATGCATATTTGGATCCGTGTTTTGGACCCAAAATTGACCCAAACATGCATCTAACAATGTGCAGTGTGATTTTAATTGCTTTCAATGTAAAACACTTAATGGCGTTCAGACGAGTGATCACCGATGCGTGTTTTGCATGCGTCTTTCTGATGCGCCTTTCGGATCCGTTCAATGAATTGACATGTCAATTCTTGATCCGTTTTACGCAGCAGACGCCCTATTTAAAACTATAGGGAGCGTTTCTGCTGCAGCAAAAACGCATCCAACCACGCAGCATACTTTGGTTGCCTGTTTGGATGCGTTGTTTGCAGCATTTTTCAATCCGTTTTTTGGATTGAAAAATGCCGTGTGAACATCCTCTTATCTGTCATGTAACTGATCTGGCTCTGTTATGCTTTTTTTTTTTTTTTTTCTGTTCCTATAATGGAACATAAAGGCAGAAATCACAATACTGGTATGGACCCAGATTTAAAGGGGTGTTCCGAAACTAATAAATCCTCAGTATTAAAAAAAAAAAAAAAAGATGATTAATAATAGGAGGGGGAAAAAAAAAATTTGCCATGTAAACACCCTCATTCCAGCGCTGCGGCCGTTCCGCTGTTCCCAGCCGATGTCCTCACTTGATCCTGCAGCCAATCGCAGGCCGCAGAGGTCATGTGCGGTATATTCAGCAAGAGACCGCTGTGGCCTGTAAATGAGTCGTGAAGACTGAATGGTGACGTGATCAGCTGGGAACACCGGGATTACTGCAGTGCTGGAATGAGAGGGTTTACAAGGTGTTTTTTCCCTTTTAATCATCCCCCGACGGACTGATGAGCATTTATTAGTCTCGGAACACCCCTTTAATAAGTTATGTGAACGTGGCCTTGCTACAGTTTTATTCGGTCCAGAGTCTAGACAATCATCATTGAGCTGAACGCGCTTCCAGCTTGATCTCCTGTCTGTTTGCTGCAGTGTATTGAAAATGTATTGCTGCTTACCTCACGGAGGATTGTGGATACAATTGGAGCAATCAGCTATGAGAAGTATCAGAAGCTCAAAACCTGTAAAAAACGTATTCTTTCTAATTACATCCATTGACAACAAGTAGAGATTGAAGAAATGTGTACACAAAGTATATTTTATCTTAATATATCTCCTTTGCTCCTTTCAGCCCCTGCAGATAGATGACAATTTCTGCGGTCAGGATTTTAATCAGCCTCTTGGAGGAACAGTCACCATTGAAGGGACGCCGCTTTTCGTTGATAAAGAGGATGGTATGACGTCGGTGGCAGCTTACGACTATCGAGGGCACACGGTGGTTTTTGCCGGTACTCGCAGTGGCAGGATGAAGAAGGTAAGCGTGCTCTAGTGCAGTGCAGACACTGACGCCTATTGTAAGGGATCGCATTTTGACAGCTGGTTGAGGCCGCCGCTTGGAATCCCTCTGATCATTTGCTTGGAAACATGAATTTGCATTATTGTAACAGTTCAGGAGTATGCAAAATCAGCTACTTTTGTCATGTTTGAGGCCATTTGAGGTCTTTGCAGATCTCGCATTTACTTAAAGGGGTTGTCTCACTACAAGGACTGCTTTTTATGTTAAAGATCTTACAAAAACAAGTCACTTTGCAATATATGTCCATTACCTGTGTCCTACCTATTCCTAGATCTCCCCTCTTGTATGGGCTGCATCAGCTCCTTAGGTTGCTATGCTACAGACCTGTTTGATCTCTCCTGATAGGCTGCCAGCACTGGTTGCTGTAGATACAGACCTGGTTTCTACTGCAGCCTAGTGGAAGCCAGTAAACAGGCCCCTGAATTCAAAGTGAAACCAAGAAAACAGGACTGAGGTAAGATGAATCAATGTAGTAAGACAACCCCTTTAAAATTTCCCCTATATAGGCAGTCAAGTTCAGACTGGATATTTATGAGAACTAATCATGTAAGTGAGGCATGAGGCACTGTAGACTTCTTGTCAAAATTGGCCATGTTACCAACTGTTCATCTTCCTTCATACACTGCTAGAAATTTTGCATTGATGTAGCATTGTATAGTGTTCCTAAAATCCCTAAAACTGGCAATTTATAATACCCCAGCAATCCTGTTGCCAGCCATACAACACTGGAGATAACATACTAAAACGTAATGATCATGGGGGCCGGTCACTCACCTCATTAAAGAACCCTTCATTCAGCCTGAGATGGCTGAAGACAGAGAACAATAGAATGTAGCAATACACCTGGATGGCACTGGTGTTTTATGCTGCATGTTGCTCTTCTTCCGCCATTCCTTTCTATTAGATTTAACATTGCTGCTGACAGTCACTTCTAATAGACACTTGCTGCTTTTGGAGAAATCATTGGCTTTTTTAGTATTCACGTTTTAAAAAAAAAATAAAAGGAACAAAACTGTTGATTTTTGAGGTGAGCGGCACCGAGCGTCTCCACTAATCAGATCTGCGACGTGCTGCAATGCCGGAGCGGCTGTCACATCTCATTCTTCCTATGACAGGTGTGGGCTCACCAGAACAATACATTTATCAGTCTGACTGATAAGTGGGGAGGGGGAAAGTAAAATCCTGACTCTTTTTTTTTTCTTTCCCTACTTTGTTCTCATCGCCCAAATATTCTGTCACGTTTCTGTTTTAATTGTATCACGGCCGGTGGCGTGTTTTGTGCACATATTCTGGGATTTGTATTTGCTTGATTGGTTTTATATAAAACCAATAAAAGATTTAACAAATGGAGTGTTGTTAAAATCTAACAAGTCTTGTACATCTTGAAAACATTAATCCCTTGAATAGTTATAGAGAAACACCATATAAGGTGACATTAAATTTGCCATCTATCTTTTCTCCAGTCACTGTGCTGATAAATGCAGTCTATTGTTTCCTGTTATCAGCTAAAATGGGGGAGTAACTGCCTAGAATGGGATATTTCATAGAACCATCTTTCTCTATGATCACTTATTTACCTTCCACATACCTGGAAATGTCCAATTTATACACATAGGTGAGAAACCTACCCACCTTATTTAATTTTTTCTTTTTTCTTAAAAAGAACAAAAACTGATGACTTTAGGTTAAATTCTCCTCTAAAAAAATCTAGAATAATAAAAATAAATGTTTTACCTAGGCAAGATGGTGTTCAATAAAACTGTGCCCCTAGTGTTAATATTATGTACTGTCAAAAGGTATTTTATGGTGATTTCTACTTAAAGGGCTTGTCCACTTTGTAACAAGCAGCGTCTAGGGCCCCCGGTAAAAAAAAAAAAAAAAAGTATACTCTCCTTACTTTGGTTAGAGCAGGACTGGGACAAGGTCTTCTAGTGCCCTAGGCAAATAAGGCACTTGGCGCCCCAAATAGGAAATTCAGCCCACTTTATACCTCCTTTTGACCCCTTTTCTGCCTGTGATGAAGTGGCGCCCTAGGCAGTCGCCTACCTTCACCTGCCCATCGTCCCGGCCCTGGGTTAGAGCATCACGTCTATCCAGTCTTCTATTTTAATTCTTGAACTTCTGAATAGGGACGTCACTGATGCTGTTGCTGATTGGCTGCAGTGGTCACGTGCTTTTACTTACATTACTATTTGGAGTTGGTTACTTCTGAACGGTGATGTTCATGAATGGAACGTGACCGCTGCAGCCAGTCGGTGGCGGCAGAAGTGACGTCCCCATTCGTAGGTTGAAGGAGAAGGGTGAGTACAATATCTATCCATCCATCCCACCCTCCTCCATGTATCTCTCCGGTGTTCTATTTTCATATATATCTTCTATAAACATATATACACCTTATACTCCTCCTCCTCCTCCACGCACCTCTATTTATTTCTTATATATATATGTGAGTATAAGGTGTATGTATGTGTATCTCTATCTATCTTCTATATCTATTTTTATATTATATTATAATATATATTATATATATATATATATATATATATATATATATATATATATTTTAGATCTATTTTCACATATATGGTAATAGATTGTGTGTGTGTGTGTGTTATATATATATTATATATATATATATATATATATATATATAAATATAACACCTTATACTCATCCTCCTCCTCCACGCGCCTCTCCAGTCAATTTTAGATTTGTTTATTTTATTGGGGCACCAGGAGCTGATTGATTTGATTTTGTTAGAAGATGGAAAACCTCTTTAAATTTGAGATATTTTTCTTAAGTTTTTATATCGGCTTTGGATGTTTTCATATCATTTTACGTGCCTAAAAATTGCAGTTTAGTATTATTTATGATGTATGGCTATGTGATAAGTATTACAGTCAGTCTTATACACAATAATAATCTCAATCTAAGCACCCTAAAGGGAACCTGTCATGTTGAAAATGCTGTCAGATCTGCAGGCAGCATGCAATAGAGCAGAAAGAACTGAGCACATTGATATAATTTTCTGTGGGAAAAGATTCAACAGAACTTGTGTTTAATTCATTTGCATCCCTGCTTATTCTGGATAAAGGCGTCCAGTATACGGTCTTAGTAGTGATTGACAGCTGTCACCTACAGTAACTCCGCCTACTGGACTTGTTAACCCAAAATAAGCAGAAATTGAAATGAATAATATAGTAGTTCTACTGAATCTTTCCCCAGTAAATCTTCTCAGTTCCTCCTGCTCTGTAACATGCTGTCAGCAGATCAGATTTAATTTTTAATGTGACAAATTTCCTTTAAAGGGGTTTTGCCGAGAATTGAGTTCCTTACCTAACAGGCTGATACTCCCCTCTTGAGGCTATAAAAAAGGGGCGTTGTTGTTTTTTTTAAACACAGAAACACAAGTACCTCCTCTGTGATGTCATCGCTCCACCTCCCATGCATGTTCTTGATACTCAGTCTGTGTAGTTGAGCAAACATTGTTTTGCTAATCCACAGTGGAGAACTGTATTGTGCACAAGCTGTATGCCTTTTTATTTCTCCCTCTTATTTGCTCAGGAGAGAAGATGAGCGCAGCAGGCAGCCTTCTTTCATTCCTTCACGAATGGCTGCAGGGGGAAAGGGAGGGGCTGAGCAGAGATCCAGGGAGTGTCTGCATGTTTCCTCAGATAATTCCATTACAACCAGTGGATTTTCTATATAAAAGACACAGGATCTTTTCTCCCCTGTCCCTTTAAAGCTCGTTCATGTTCCCTGCCATCAGATAAGAAGTGCAAGCAACACAAGTGTGGCCAGATCAGCTCCTGGTCGTGTCCAATGTAAACTGTCAGGAAACCAAGGGCATGTAAGGAAGGCTGTAGCTCTCAGAGACTTCACTTTTTTTGATGACATATGACAAGTGATTAAATACCCATTTTGGAGGATCCCACGTCAACATTAGATCATGGCAAAACCCCTTTTCAAGGTGCATTGACACAGGGTGGATTCGCTTTGAAATCCATAGCTACAGCGATTCTGCAGAAATATCCACGCTTCAAAACCTGCCCCAATGAATGCAGATTTTGTTGCAAACATTGAGCTGATTTTGAGGCACAAAAGTCTCTGCAGAAATGCTGTGCATTTAGCCATGTGTTTTGTAGCGAATCTGCCCACTCAAGGTGCCCAAAGACATCCTTTATGTCTGTGGTTTCTGACTTCTGACTCGGCCGGATCCTTGGAGCCTTATTGCCATTGCCAGGCTGGAATGATCTGGTAGAACATTGAACAGATAAACATTTGAGTGGCTTTCATGTCTTTGTGAGCCCAAAATCTAAGATTCCTCAAAGGTTTGGTGATTGGAATTAGAACCCGGCCATATTGTTGGCAGCAGGTTGGCGTCTTTTACTCTCTATCTGTGCAGAACGTGTTAAGGCGTCTTGCAGTGGGCCACGAGTGGGATTGTGGCGTGCTCGGCACATGTCGCCAGGAAGCCTTTGCATAGCAGGAAAGCAAAATCTCAATATAGATTTGGCATTTAACCCAGCTGAGAGAAGCACGAGGAACGCTCGGCTGTAGATGGAAATTATTGTCCTCTCCTGCTCTGTAGTTTGCTGGGAATCATTTTCATTCCTTTTATATTTCTTTTTTTTTTTTTCATTTTTCTATATGCATTTTTGGTGGATGGGTGAATGTTTTACAAGCTGCCGGTTTCTTTGGAGTCATTTGATGTGGTAAACTATCAATTTTAATCCAGCCAGATCAAGCGAGGAAGTGCTTGGAAGTGGTCGGACTTTTTTTTTTTTTTTTCCTCTCTCTCCAAATGTTCCGTTTTTTTTGTAAAGTCGGGCCTTTTTTGTACGGATCCTTTTTTTTTTCTATTTTAACTAGAGAGAGTACGGCTTTTGTAAGCATTTATATTCAGCGTGTAGGCGTTTTGTTTCTGATCGACTTGGGATAAATTATATGCGTGTATAATTTATGTGTATTATAGGAGCCGTTATGAAGTTGGTGCTTAGGTAGCGAGTTGGTGGGGGGCATTGGGTAGGATCGATACCTGATATAAAGTGACAAGCAGTGACGGCTCTCGAATTTCAGCTATTGAGCTCTAAATAGCAGGTTTGTAATGGGTCTTTAGTGTATCCTAGCTGTGGGGAGCACTGGGGGGGGGGGGGGAGGGAATGACTGAAGATCAATGCAGAAAGTGAGGCAGAGACTGATACTTTCAATTATGAATCCAAGAAATTTGATGATTGCTTTGGTATTGTCTTTCCTGGCTCTAGTACTACTTTTTTGTAAGGCTGCAATAGATTTCATGAGAGGCCTTCAGTTACTAAGCTTTGTATGCCTGGCTTTTAGACACGTTGGCTTATAGCCGATAATTACAGGTGTTTTTTTTTCCCCCCTCTCTTTTATTGTTTCAATGTCAGTACTGAGTTGGGTGTGGATAAGGAGAGATTAATATCTTGGCGGGAATGAGAGGGAAAACCTTTATTTTATTAACTATTATAGTTGTTGTATTCTTAACATAAAAGGCACTATTATAGTAGTTCTGTTATTGTACATAGGAGACACTATTATAGTAGTTATGTTCTTGTACGTAGCGTCTAGTATTATAGTAGTTGTATATAGGGGCAGTATTATAGAAGTTATATTCTTGTACATAGGAGGCAGTATTATAAAATTTATATTATTGTAAATAGGAGGCAGTATTATTGTAGTTACGTTCTTGTACATAGGGGGCAGTATTATAGTAGTTATATTCTTGTACATAGGAGACAGTATTATAGTAGTTATATCCTTGTACATAGGGGCAGTATTATAGTAGTTATATTCTTGTACATAGAGGACAGTATTATAATATTTATATTATTGTACATAGGAGGCAGTATTATTGTAGCTACGTTCTTGTACATAGGGAGCAGTGTTATAGTAGTTATATTCTTGTACATAGGGGACAGTATTATAATATTTATATTATTGTACATAGGAGGCAGTATTATTGTAGCTAAAGTTATTGTAACATAGGGAGCAGTGTTTTATATAGTAGTTATATTCTTTTTTTTGTTTACATAGGGGACATGTAGTTACTAGTAGTTATATTGTTGTAAATATGGGACAAGTATTTTTAATATTATTATATTCTTGTACATAGGAGGCAGTGATTATAGTAGTTTCTGTTATTGTACATAGGAAGACCCTATTATAGTAGTTATGATTCTTGTACGTTAGCGTCTTAGTATTATAGTTAGTTGTATATAGGGGCAGTAATTATAGAGTTTATATTTCTTGTTACATAGGAAGGCAGTATTATAGTAGCTTTACGTTCTTTGTAATAGGGGGCAGTATTATAGTAGTTATATTCTTGTACATAGGGGGCAGTATTATAGTAGTTATATATATATATTTTTTTTTAATATATTTTATTAGGTACTACACATTATCACCTTACAATCAACATCGAATGTAGCTCGATGAATATCCAGCACCAAAATTTTACATATTTTAAACAAAAACATTAAGCATCATGTAAAAGGAATAAAAGAAAAGTAAAGAAAATGCACTGAACAAGTTAGGGCTTGTTCACACGGCGTTTTGGATCCTTTTTACGGATCCGTTTTTGACAGCTGAAAATCGCATCCAGAAAGAGGATCTGCAAAACGCAGCATTGTATACTTTATTTGTATCTGTTTTCAATCCTTTTTCACTTGTGGTTTACGCATCCGCTTTCTGTATGCGTTTTAAGAAAAGAGTCTCTCTCTCTCTGCCTCTGCTTGCGCCCGACACCATCAGCTGTGCCCGCGCCGGCCGACACCATCAGCTGTGCCCGCGCCGGCCGACACCATCAGCTGTGCCCGCGCAGGCCGACACCATCAGCTGTGCCGCGCCGGCCGACACCATCAGCTGTTCCCGCGCCGTCCGACACCATCAGCTGTGCCCGCGCCGGCCGACACCATCAGCTGTGCCCGCGCCGGCCGACACCATCAGCTGTGCCCGCGCCGGCCGACACCATCAGCTGTGCCCGCGCCGGCCGACACCAGCAGCGGTGCCCGCCCGGCCGACACCATCAGCTGTGCCCGCGCCGGCCGACACCATCAGCTGTGCCCGCGCCGCGACACCATCCAGCTGTGCCGCGCCGGCCGACACCATCAGCTGTGCCCGCGCCGGCCGACACCATCAGCTGTGCCCGCGCCGGCCGACACCATCAGCTGTGCCCGCGCCAGCAAACTCTGCTCACCTGCATCGGCGGCAGCAAACTCTGCTCACCTGCACCGGCACCGCACACCCGATCCCAGTAGCCGAGTCCCGGCGCCGGCAGCACACTCTCGATTCCGATCAGCACAGCCGAGCTCAGCACTTCACAGCCAATCTCCTCGATCCTCACAGCACCTCGCCTCCCCTCCATCGCCCTGCACTCGCCGCTCACCGATGCCCCCCCCCCAGCACCGCACCTCCAGCATTTCAAATCTCCTGCACCTTCATTCACTGACCGCGTCCCCCGCTGTTCACAGCCGCCGCTCACCTGTGATCCAGCGTCCGGCCGCCCATTGCGCTTTTCGCATCCACTTTCAGGATGCAAAGCGCCCCTGATACGTACCCGGAGTGTGGAGCGCTTTTGGACAGGTGCCAAAAGCGGACTCCATTATCTCCTATGGGCTTTCACTTGCATAAAACGCAATAAGAATTGACATGTCAACTCTTAAAGCAGATGCGAAAAGCGCAGTGCAGGAGAGCTCTCAAAAGCACATCGCTGATCTCCCGTGGGAACAGCGATGCGCTTTTGCCATTGAACTCAATGTTAATCACACTGACAATTGTTAGATCAGACGGATCACAAAAAACGTCGTGTGAACAAGCCCTAATGCTAAACGGCAACAACCAGCAAACAAAAGAAAATAAATAAATAAATAAAAATAACTAAATAAACAGCCAAGATTATATAAGTCCTATTTCTTTTCTCTGTGTACACCCATTTAGTAAGTGCAAGGATTTGCTCCTGTGGTTTTGCAAGCACTAATATGCCCTCCTATGTATGTGTACTACTGGCGGGTTGCAATCTTCCCAATGTCCCCCTTAGAGTCTCTTTCAAAAATTGGCTGGAATATTGGAAAATTTCTATTAATCTATTTCAGCCTGAGTGTAGATATCTCTATAAAAGGTCTCCATTTTTTAAAGATTTTTTTTTTCATTGTCTCCTTATGATGTTCTGTATACAATTGGTCAGTACATGTGTAGAGTTTGGTTTGTCCTATTACCATGTTAAGGTCTGGCACATCCAGCTGTAGCCATTTAGCCAACAGACACCTCTTTGCCACCATGAGAACTATATAGGCAATTGCCGGTAGCCTACTTCCCTGTTGTATTTGTGAATCCGATTCATTCCTCACCTGCCCATGCAATAAATATATAATTGGAGATCTAGTTATTGGCTTGCCCCCTAACGAAGATAGCAGGGTCTCTATATCCTTCCAGAATGCCTGTACCTTTGGGCATAGCCATAGACCATGGTGTAAATTTGTCTTTGCCTCGGTGATGGGGGGATATCAAATGCATATATTGCGGCATGAGCTATTTTAAGATAAGTTTCGCGCCATTTCTCATTTATGATGTGCTTGCGAATCATGCCCCACCTTCCAGCAATCACCACAGCCACGTCATCTGTGCCCAACCATTTATTCCATTATAGTAGTTATATCCTTGTACATAGGAGGCAGTATTATAGTAGTTATATTCTTGTACATAGGGGACAGTATTATAGTAGTTATATTCTTGTACATAGGGGACAGTATTATAGTAGTTATATTCTTGTACATAGGAGGCAGTATTATAGTAGTTATATTCTTGTACATAGGGGACAGTATTATAGTAGTTATATTCTTGTACATAGGAGGCAGTATTATAGTAGTTAATATCTTGTACATAGGGGACAGTATTATAGTAGTTATATTCTTGTACATAGGCGGCAGTATTATAGTAGTTATATTCTTGTACATAGGCGGCAGTATTATAGTAGTTATATTATTGTACACAGGGGGCAGTATAAGGGCTTGTTCCCATGGCACAGGTTTTTAGTCTGTGTTACAGACTGTTTTCGGACTTGAAAAACATCTGTAAAGCGACTGTTAACCTTTTTACATTGTTTTTAATAGAAAATCCCTGCAGCAGTCCACACTGCACGGATTTTCCGCTGGGCGGTTTTTGCCACCGCCAGCGTAACGAAAAAGTTAGAACATGTTCATTCTTCTGCCCAGTTTTCGGGCAGAACATGAACATGCGGGTACGAAGGGGGACGGCAAAATGCGGACAAAAGCCGTCCCCTTGCTTGCCAAAAAAAGTTTTATAGTAGTTATATTCTTGTATATAGGGGCAGAATTATAGTAGTTCTATTCTTGTACCTAGGGGCAGAATTATAGTAGTTATATTCTTGTACCTAGGGGCAGAATTATAGTAGTTATATTCTTGTACCTAGGGGCAGAATTATAGTAGTTATATTCTCGTACATAGGAGGCAGTATTATAGTAGGTATATTCTTGTACCTAGGGGCAGTATTATAGTTGTTATATTCTTGTACCTAGGGGCAGTATTATAGTAGTTATATTCTTGTACCTAGTGGCAGTATTATAGTAGTTATGTTCTTGTACCTAGGTGGAGTATTATAGTGGTTATATTTTTGTACCTAGGGGCAGTATTATAGTGGTTATATTCTTGTACCTAGGGGCAGTATTATAGTAGTTATATTCTTGTACCTAGGGGCAGTATTATAGTAGTTATATTCTTGTACCTAGGGGCAGTATTATAGTAGTTATATTCTTGTACCTAGGGGCAGTATTATAGTAGTTATGTTCTTGTACATAGGAGGTAGTATTATGGTAGTTATATTCTTGTACATGAGGGGGAGGGCAGAATTCTAACAGCTATACTCTTGTACATAAGGGGTAGTATCTTATAAGTTAAGTTCTTGTACATAGAGGACAACTCCTTTTAAGCGGGTTGTTCAGTGGCAAGAATATTTTCTAAATAATTTCCTCCCCAAAATTAGATATTTGCATAATATATTTTTGTAAATATTTGTTAGGGCATATGGCATTTTATCAGCTTTTCCAGTCAACCTTTAAAGCCACAACCCTCTGTTCCTGCTGCAAATGGCGTTTGTCATTGATGAGACAGAGGCAGAGGAGGAAGTTAAACAACTGCAGCAAAGGATCCTGGGGCTTGTAGTTTTTCAGAGCAAAATGTGACTACTTTTAAACAGGAAATGCTGCTGCTTGGTTGCAGAGAAAGGAGGCGACATAAAGCACAGAATAAAGAACAAATTTGACCCCCCCCCACCAAAAAAAAAAAAAAAAAAAGCAAAAAAAACTCCTTACTCATCTCCCTGTAATGCTTTCTGTGCTAAGACAGCCCACTGTAAAGAAAAATATCTACGGTTCCCCTTTAGTTTTTCAACCTAAAGGTTTTGTCCGCTGCCTTTGCACACTCATTCTGGACATGGAAATTACTCCAGTCTTAACCTCTGCCCAGCACCTCATCGTATCTCTGTGATAATGTTTAGTCTTGTGTTGTGCTGTTTTGGATGACAGCCAGAATTTACCATAGCTCTAGTGGAAGAAATACTCAATGCTGCATCATCAGTTATGTGATAGCTGTGAGGTGGGAGGTGTAATCCCCCTCCGATCACTGACCTCCCATGAGGATATCCTAGGTGTTTGCCGAAAAATGAGAACCTGCACAGGCTGCCATGCCGGCAATAATGAATTTGTTAAATGTCAGACAGATCAAGGAATGGTCAAAACTGAACTATAGGGGTTCTGTAAGTTTTGTGTAAATACAGTTAATTGAAATGAATATTTGATGCAATCAGTTTGCCGTATATATTCTGCAGTAATCTGCTATGAAATCAGATTTCCAGGGCCAGGAAAACCCGTATGGAACTGTATTCACATATGAAGTGCATCATATTTATTATACAAAGCTGAAAACAAGTTTATGCAGCTTGTTGAAACTATAATGTTATATAAAAAAACTGCTAATTTGTTCTTAAGACCCAAAATGTCACCTAACATAATGGAAAATTAAAGGGGGTGTTCCCCATCTCAGGGACCTGCACCTATCTTGGGAAATGGCCCCGAGAGTCTCGATTCAGAACGTAGAGTTGGTTGCACTTGCGCACTAATCCCTTTTCTGTTGTATGGGAGTTCTGAGAACAGCTGTACACACCGCTCGGCTGTGCTTTAAAACTCCCATAGAAATTAATGGAAAGTACTGCGCATTTAACAGGGCTGTGGAGTCGGTAAGCCAAAGCTCCGACTCCTCAGTTTCCCCTAGCTTCCACTCCCACTTTCACTGCCTCATACATGGTGCATGTTTAAGTGATAACTTTACTGTAGGAAAATGGTATCACCTTATGATACAATAATCAAGTTATTTAGGTAGAACAGACACTGACAGGCAAAAGGGTAACAATGTTTTGACCTTGTGATTTTCAGGCTCCATATCTCCCCATCCACTACAGCTTTGAAAGTGAGACTGCCATCATTTTATAGACAATCATCTTGTCTATCTTATGCGTAAATGTGACTTGCAACTATTTAGCATATGCTTAGTTATGCAGATTCTTGTCATATAACTGCATTGTTACTGTTTTGCTCCTATTTTATTATGTTATACTGTAAATCCACCTTTTGGCTTTGAGCACTGCCTGAATCTTTCTTGGCTGTTGATCAGACTCCAGCATGTCTCGACAGAAATCTGACCACAGGTCTCCTCTGCACATTCCCAATGTTGGTGCATACCGGTCGACTCACTTGGGTAGGAATACAGCTTTTTCTTCAACTCTACCCACACGTGTTTGATTGGGTTGCGATTTGAGACTGTGGACGCAAATGCAGCAACTCTGCTTCATTATCATCTAATCATTTCTTTGCCAAACTCAACGTAAGCTTCGGGTCATTGTCCTGCTGGACACTATGTCGTCCTTTTCATACCCATAGTACTGGAGTATATGAAGTAACTCATCCTGTAGGACACTCGCATATAGCTCAGCATTGAGATCAACATCAATCCTGGTCAAGTACCACCACCTTTTGGCTGTGAAAGAACCTCATATAATCAGGCTTCCATCACCAAAATTTTCTACTGTCTACCTTTCGTACTGTTTTGCAAACTCCAGCCAACGCTTCTTATGACAGGATTGAAGTTGTGGCGTCTTCACCTTTTTTGGGCCACTATTCAAGACTTCTGTAATGCGCGTTGCCCATTGCTTGCATGGACGTCTGTGATCTCACTCTTAAGAAGCATAAGAGCCACCTCCGCTATCATGTTTATCGCGCCAGAACTGATAGACCTTGCAATGAGCCGACTTGTTGACTATGATATTTTCCCTATATGTCTACCTCTTGGCTTTGGAATGGATGGACAGACTTCATTTCATAGTCTTTCAGCGGCTCTTTGAAGCATATCAGTGACCTTTCGCTTGGGAATCAACCTGCGAACACACTGAGCTATTCGGGAATGTGATGACAGGTTGTAATTTGTAGCATACAAGAAGAAAAAGATTGGTCCACCTCCAGGAGCAAAACAGTAAGGGGCCGTTCACACGGCACAGTGCAAATACCGGACAGAAATCATACCAGTATTTGCACTGTTTTGGGGCCATGAACACGGCCACAGGGGGACGGCTTTTCACCGCGGTTAGCGGAGAAAAGCCCTCCCCCTTCGCATAGAAATGTTCATATTTTTTTTTGGGCAGAAGAATGAACATGTTCTATGTTTTTCGGACCGCCGGCGGTCTAAAAAAAACGTCCGGCGGAAAATCCGTGCAGTGGGGACTGTTGCACGGATTTTCCATTAAGGTCCGTGGAAAAGTTTGTCAGCCGGTTTGCAGATGGCTTTCAAAACCGAAAACCGTCTGCAAAACCAGCTGAAAGACAGTGCAGTGGGGACAAGCCCTTACAATGCAGTTACAGGACAAGAATCTGCATAACTAAGCATATGCTAAATAGTTGCAGGTCAAAGTTATAAGATATCTTGTCTATTAAAAGGTAGGTAGTCTCAGGTTTAAAGCAGTAGTGGTTGAGGAGATATAGAACTTGAAAGTCACAAGGTCAAAACATTGTTAGCCTTTTGCTTTTCATTGTGAAATGTTTATTGGATACATCTTTAGAACACAAACTTTAATAAATTGTAAATATGAAAACACTGCAGTGAGTGGGGAAAAAGCCATTTTCAACAAAAGCATCCTGAATAACTTTTGTGGAGTCTATGAATTTGTTGTGAGAAATAGTATCAGATCCTACATACATGACCTCACATCTGATCTCATTATTTCCAGGCTAGAGAACGGCCTCTCTACACTAACTTGGGTTGGGGGCAAATAGGTGACCACATGGGCAACATCTCTAACAATGTCAGGGAATAAAGGAATTTCCTCAGGCACATTCAGTTTTGATGAACAGTTTCACTCTTCAGCTTTGAGAACAAGTGAAAGATTTTGCTGAAAATTGGTTAATCTGCTTTCTATGGGAGCGGAATCTTTCCCCTGCAGCAAAGCTTTGCCTGCTCCATGTCATCCATTAAACTTCTCATCTGATGAGGCTGAAGATATGGGAACAGTAGCACTGACCAGACCCAATTCCTCTTTGTCTTGGCACTGGATTGAACTAACTGTACCAATTTATTATATGTTTTGGGAGTTGGAGTCGGTCCATTTTATAACTACTCCGACTCCACGGCCCTGCTGCGCAAGAACAAGTGACTCTCCGTTCTAAATTTGGGGATGCGGGAGATGTGCACATTGTACCAAAGAAAAATAACCTTCACCCAAAGGAGGTGCTCATCTTGGCAAATGTAAAGAGCAGTACAGAAAATGTAGTACAGCACTATATTGTAGGGAGACGCCATCAGACCACCAGTCACTGTGTGCAATTCACTTGTACAGATGTTGTACATGTAAAATGTTTGTAATAATTGGTTGGATCGTCTATCAATCACATGAGCCCTAGATCAGCAGTGTCTGTGACATTGTATATTGAGTGCAGTTTAGACATATAGTGTGCCAGTAAAGATGATTTTATGGTGAGCTTATTGTATCTTGGGGACATTGTACCTTGAGGGACCACTGTATTTGCAAATACTTAATTGTTTTGTACTAGAAATTTAGCATTGCAGTTAACATGTCTTCTGGTGGTTTTCGACCTCTGTCTTGATTATAGTACTATAGATGGCAGACTCTTTAGGTAGCATTTCCTATTGGTATAGTTGATCAGGTTAAAAAAAGCCTCAAGTCCAGCCTAATACCCTACTGTATTAAACCAGAGGAAGGCAAAAATGCTTATGAGAGGGGCACCAATTGCACCATACTAGAGGAAAAATTCTTTTTTTTTTTTTTTTACTCCAAATATGGCAATCGGAATAAATCCGTGGATGAACATCCCATGTCCAGATTGTTTTACCCTCGACTGGTAATATTCTAGTTTTCAAGAAAGTTATCCAGGGTTTTTCTTTTTTTTTTGTAACTCAGTGAGTCCTATAGTCTTGCAGCTCTGGCAGTTGTATCTTTTATATGTAGAGTATACCCCCTTGTCATGGTTACAGGCCTAGGAATAAAAAGATCACAAGATACGGTCTATTTGTACATTGTAATTATATTGCCCATAAGCCTTCCCCCCCCCGGGCTGAATAGCCTAAGTTTAATGACCTGTCTTGGTTCTACTATCCACCCGTTCCCATAATCAATTTGGTCACCCTCCTCTGCCCCGCTCTAGTTTGGCTGTGTCCTCGTACACCGGTGCCAAAAAACTGTACACAATATTCCATGTATGGCTTGCAGAATGCCAAGGAAGGACCCTTAAGAGCTGCGGTTGGTATAATGCTCACATTATGCAGCAAACAAATGTCTGTTCACACATTTCAGCTATTTGGGACATTAATCAATCACCGGGATCTGTCATGTTTCTTAGTGGGGACTTGGAAAAACAACTGGATAGAGGCCAGTATGAATCTTTTATGGAAACGTGCAGCTGATCTCTCGTCCGCGTTCCCCTCATAATCTTCTATTTTGTAGACAGGATCTTATGAAAGTGTCCGCAGGTAACTATAATGTGAAGAAGATTTGTTGTTGTTTTTTTTTTGCTTAGGTTAGTGGCAGTGTTGAGTTATGGAGCATTAAAGGGGTGTTCTCACTATGCTGTTTCACAGAGCCTGCTCTTCATGCACCTCTTTAGGCCCCCAGTTCCTGTTCAGTCTGTGTGTGGTTTTAGGGTTCGTTCACACCGCAATGACAAGATACCGGTCGGATTATCCAACTGGTATTTTGTTTTTTTTTCTGCACTTAAGGGGACGGCTTTTGTCTGTGGTTTGCGGATTCAAGCCTTGCACATTCATATAGAACTGCTCAAGTTCTGCCTGAAAACTGGGCGGTAGAATTAACATGTTCTAAGTTTTTCGTTACGCCGGCGGTGTAAAAAAACATCCGGCAGAATATCTGTGCAGTGCACGGATTTTCTATTTCCGTCTATGTAAAAAGTTCACAGTCTGTTACTGTCTGTTTTCAAAACCGAAAACCGTTTGTAAATCCGACTGAAAACCCTGCTGTGGGGACGGGCCCCTAGAGCAGTGATTGGAATAAAAGCTTTGCTCTTCCTAGCTGAGCCTCTTAGAGAGACGGTAGTAATGGAGGGCTTTAAATAACAGGGCACAAGGCTAAAGAGCCCTAAAGGGTTAAAGTTTGTCAGTAAGAAGCAAAAACAAACTTGTGCTGATGGTAAGACACAGCAAGGAGTGAGGTAACCATCACTCTGCTGCTTGAACAGATATGCCGGGTCTACACAGCATAGTTAAGATATCATCGGGAATCCGATGGTATTTTAGCTTTGCCACTCCGATCGGCCCAGTATATTGGGGCTACAGGAATCCGGCTTAAGATAGAACATGCTTCATCTTCTGCCGGACGGCCGGCAGTTTAGTAAAGTGGAGAATCTTGTGGTCTACACATCACTGGTTACTGTTGAATTTTTGCAGGATTCTAAATACTGAATCTACCGAAAATCCGACCGTAAAGCAGTGCTGTGTAGACCCATACCCATAGAAGTGGTCATACCTAGAGAAGGTTGTGTAGTTAGCTGCTGTAACTGAAGGGAGGCAGAGTCAGCAATTTGACAGTCTTGACTTACCTTTGCCTACATGTTTAAAGCTAATCAAGGTGGTGAGAATAACCATTTAAAAGCCTTCTCTCTCTGTGTCCTGTGTGAATCCTTGTGAAATCATTTCCTTGATCCAATAAATACAGAATTCTCGCAAAAAAAATGGCTGAGGCAAGCAAAAATGAAAATCTGTTGAAAATCAGACTAATAAGATAGAAGGAAGCGGACAAAAGTATGACTAAGTAACACCAAGTGCCTTGTCCTTTCTATACTCAAACAGCTAGGTCAGCTGGGGGCTGAAGGCCAGTGCAGTTGTAGACTAGTGGCTAGGGACATTCACCCTGTTTTGGGTAGTGGTCACCAGGGCTATGGAGTCGGCAAGCCAAAGATCCGACTCCTCAATTTCCCAAACCTCCGACCCCGACTCCCTCATACACGGCGCATGTTTAAGTGATAACTTTACTGTAGTAAAATGGTAACATCCGGCTGTTTATCACCTTATGATACAATAATCAAGCTATTTAGGTAGAACAGACACTGACAAGCAAAAGGGTAACAATCTTTTGATCTTTTGAACACTTGTGGGTAGAGTTGAAGAAAAAGCTGTATTTGTATCCAAGTCCAGTCTGCACCAACATTGGGAATGTGTAGGAGAGACCTGGGATATGTTTTAATCTGATTCAGAGCCCAGAAGGATTCAGGTAGTATTGAAAACCAAAGGTGGGTTTCCCAAATACTAACAAAATAATAAAAAAATTAACATTTTGATTTTTAGGAGCACAACGGTAACAATGCAGTTACAGGAAAGGATCTGTAGAACTAAGCAGATGCTAAATACTTGCAAGTCAGTTATGTATAAGATAGGTAAGATGACTGTATATAAAATTACAGTAGCCTCATGTACAAAGCTGTAATGGAGGGTGAGATATGGAGCCTGAAAGTCACAAGTTCATAACATTGTTACCATTTTGCTTGTCACTGTAAAATATATTTATTGGATATGACTTCAGAACACCAAAAAGTTGTTAATATGTAAAACACTGCAGGAACATTTGTGGAGTCTCTGAATTTGTTCTGAGAAATAATATTGCCTCCATCAGATCCTGCATACATGACCTCACATCTGATCGCATTATGTCCAGGCTAGAGAACGGCCTCTCTACACTAACTTGGGTTGGGCACAAATCGGTGACCACAGGGGCAACATCTCTAACTATGTCAGGGTATAAAGGAATTGCCTCAGCCACAGTCAGTTTTGATGAATGGTTGAACTCTTCTACTACTTTGAAAGCAGGTGAAAAATTTTGCTGATATCTGTTTGCCATGGGAGCGGGATCTTTTCCTCTGGGGCAGCGCTTTGCCTGCTCCATGTCATCAATTACACTCCTCATGTGATAAGGCTGAAGATATGGGAGCAGTAACACTGGCTGGACCAGGCTCGGACTGGCCCACAGGGGAATAGAGGAAACCCCTGGTGGGCCCTTGAGCTTGGTAGATCTGAAGTTGTTTGTAAACTCCATATACATTCTTAGAAGAAGCAAAAAAGCATAGAAAGAGTGGGAAAAAACAAGAAACAGTGTATAGGATGTATCTACATTAATTTACAGTAGCTGTAGGGTGGGCCCCTATAATAAACTCCACCGGTGGGCCAATAAAAACTCAATTGGTGGACTACTAGAGTTAACTCCACTTGTTGCTCCTAGGCACTCCAGTCCGACACTGGGCCGGACCCAATTTCGCTTGCTCTTTGCACTGCATCGAACTAACTAGACCAACTAGTTATATATTTTGGGAGTCGGAATCGGTCCATTTTATGACGACACAGACTCCTTACTAAATAGGGACCAACTGACTCCACAGCCCTGGTGGTCACACCATCTCTTTCTCCATCTCGTCCTGCACTAGTAATCAGCAGCGGTCCCGTTTACTTGACGTCACTGTTCGGAGGCCTTACTTCTGATTTTCTGTTCAGCCAAAGCCAGGAAGTAAATAGAGACCCCGGGAAGAAAACTCAAGTTTTTCATAACCATCAGTTTGCTTAAAAAAGAGAAAATAAAAATTATCAAAATGAAGCAGTCAACCCGTTTTAAGAATTTGATAGCAATGGCAAATAGAAAAGCAAAGTTGGACTTGGTCTATCTAATATTTGTATTTTATTGTCTTAAAAGAAACCCCCACATGAAGCACATTTCCTTAGTGAGCATGTGACTGGATAAACTTAGATTTTTTTTTTTTATTGTCTCAATTATTAATTATTATTATATAATTTTCTTTAAATATAATTTGCATCTAAATAGCGACTTTGTTTATGCAGCTTTTTACATAAATTTATAGCTGTCAGTCTATAGGCAGAAAAGATGATTTAATGTTGGCTAAAGAGGGAAAAAAAAACCCTAAAGATAATTGCACTTCCAGCTCGTGACAGAAGATTGATCGATTCTTTTTTTTTTCCCGCTTTTAGGATAGGAACATCCATTCATTTGGCACAGAAAGTCAGTTGACTTTCTCTTTTATGAGAATAATCACATACCTTCCAGCTGATTCTTGTAATAGACTTTCTGGTGGCCATATTGGAATGATTTTGATCATCTGACTTTTGTGTAGAAGGGTTGTACAGGATTATAAGAGGACTGCTTTCTTGCACAAACCGTGCCACACATGGTTCACAGGTTGTCTGGTATTGCAGCTCAGCTACAATAAGGTGGATAGAGCTGACCTGCAATACCACGCAACCCGCGTAAGGTGCGGCATGGGCTTTGTATAAAAGCAGAATCTGCCACGACCGGACTAGTTTTTCAAGCCAACCTCCTTAAAATGATAGTCACAAAACGCTAAAATGTGGGAGCAATGCTTATTTTGTGAAATGCGTTTCCTCTGCCCTCTGGTAATTCAGAATGACTGATAAACCGGCACTCGGTTCTGTAGAAATAAAAATGTGCGCTGTAATTTTGCACTCAAATCCGAAGCGTGAAAGGTTGTTGTACATTGAGACTATAAAGATATCTCCAGGGACGCTTTTCCCAGCCTAAATATGCATTACATTATGTTTTTTTATTTATTTCTTTTTTTTTTTTTTCCTCTTTTGCACACAGCAGTGGAATTTATCACATTGGAGGAGGCTGCAGTTTTTTTTCTTCTCTTTCTTGGAGATTTATTTCTTTGTGATCTTTTTATACTCCCTCCCTGCCTCAAAAAAAAAAAAAGCAAATGTACAACACATATATAAAATGTATTATGGCATACAGCAGCCATAAAAATACCACTTCTGCACGCTCTACTGCTGCTTTGCCCCCATAGTGTACACTGATGAACCGCTCGATACTCCTGTGTGGCTGACAGCTCTGCTGGAGTCTAGAGGTCTTGTTATGCTACATTCCTATGTTAGATCACTACATACAGCCGTAGACCCATAGTAATAGTTTAGTGTTGTAAATTTCTTTTTGAGGTACAGTACTCTTGATGATGATACTGCAAATTGTGTAGGGTCAAGCGAGGGCAGTATCGGCAGACTACTCTTCTGACACTGGCACGCAGACCCTTCTCACCCTCCGCCCCCACAAGTCTTGTACTATTGATTTTCCTAAATCCTCAGCAGTCTTTTCCGAGAATTTGACGGTGTTCTACAATTGTAAGTAGGATGTGTGTTTTCAGGAATACTAATGGCGTGATACCTTGCTTGTGTAATTTCTGCTGTGGTCAGTAATGGAATTGTTTTCTAAATTGTATCATCATGATCGAGTCCAAATTCAAACACTTACCCGGACATATTTGCCTATGGCAACGCCTGTATGCCCAAAAAGGGCGCTCAATGCCGGTGTTTTACCCAAATTTTAGTTTGCTAGATTCTTACGCAAAAGAATGTTACAAATGTCACAGTAATATTACATAGGGAACACAGGCTATGTTTAATAATGTAATACTATAACACTTTGTGGCCACCACTCCAAATTTCCTACAGAAACTGTACACGATACGCAATGGGAGGCAGCTTTTGGTTCCATCGAAGCTATTTTGATCCAGTGGAAGATGACCGACTTCCTGAAAGCATCTTGTTCCTATAGATAAAGTTTTCCAGGCGACGTCACACAGAGATGGAAGTGATTCACAGTTTTGGGAGGTTGTGGATATTTAGGAACAGGAATTTAGTCATCAAAAGTCATTTCCGGGACATGGGTGGGTGAGAATGGTCCGGATACATGCAGGAAGCCATCTTCAGCCTTGATTCACCTCATTTGTATTTTAATTCTGCTTTTTCTTTTGTGTATATAGAATATTTTTGGGGTTCATAATGCTGATATCTACTGGCAAAATAAATATACGAGTTTACAGCAAACATTTGTCCTGCATTTGGGTTCTTTACAGCACATATTTCTTTGAAATTCTCCTATTCTGCACCTATTTATTACCCTGTGCCAGATTTACTTTTAAGAGTGCCTCAAGAAGGCTTATGTATTGTAGCCATAGTCCATGTCCTGGGCTGTTTTTTTAGGTTAAATTGCACTCGGGTGTGGATGGAGGAATTCCTCCCCTCCTCCACCATTAACATGTTGCGACACATTGTGTCACCATTAACCAGTGCCGAAATAAACAAAAAGCTATAGCACAAAGTTCTATGTATTAAACGACTGAATAATAATCATACAATTACCAAATAACACTGTTACACAAAACCAGAATCCCAAGGCTAATATTACCAAAAATCCCACAATGGTCAAATACCACCAACTATTGACAAATACCACCACATAGTGGCTAAATAATACCGCCACATCATGACAACATATCACTACAACATAGTGCCTGAATAATACTACCACATATAATCATTACAAGGTGGCTGAATAATACCACCACACAGTGACTGAATAATATGCCATACCATTACTGAACAAAAATCATTATTTTACAACCAATATTACTGCCATGCAGTGACCATAAAGTGGTAGAGACCAGTTGTACACAGGTGCTATGAACACATTTAAGTGATTACAGCAAAGTTACATCCAGGGACTCATAAGAGAGGTCTTCTTTGATGAGTTGTCCCCTCTCTCTCTCTCTTCTTCTTTTTTTTTTCCTGCATCCGCTCCAAACTGCCATGGAGACTTCTCCTGGCCACAACTCTTCACTGTAGAATTTACCGAACAAATATTTTAGAATCCTCACTTTTCTAGCATTTACCTACCTGTTCTTCTTCTCTGTACAAACTCTCCATCTATAGCACCCTAAATGGTAATAATGACCCCTTGTGTGCCTCTAAGAGTAAAAATGCCCCCAAATGGCTATGGGGCTCCCATTTGTGCACCAAGTTTTAGTCTTGTTTTGTGTCCCCATTCAAGAACTAGTTAAATCCCTTAATATAGTATGTATGTACACCCCCAAACTAGGTAGACTGATAGATAAACCCCCTTTTAGGAAAGTAGTCCTCAGGTAGGTGTATAACCCCTGGTTAGGTAGTTTTATAGACCCTCCCAATAAGTATGAATATAGGTCCCTGGTATGTAGTATTATAGGCTCCTTGTAGGTATATAGAGCCCTTGTAAGTAGGTGGGAATATAGGCCCCTGTAGGTAGCTTGATATGTATATTGGCGTCCTTTATGTCAGTCGGTATATAACCCACGTAGGTAGGTATATAGACCATAAGTATATATGTAAATAAGCCTCTGGTTGGTAGGTATGTTAGCCCCTTTACGTAGACATATAGGCCCCCTGTAGGTTGGTACAGCCCCCCTGTAGGTAGGTATATGCACCTGTTGGTAGATATAGCCTCCCTGAAGGTAGATAGAAAGGTATATAGGCTAAAAATAAAGAGAAGATACTCTCTTCTCCCTGTTACCCTTCCAGGCAGCTAGGTCCGGGAGCTAGAATCCAATGTAAGTGGCGTGACATCAATGTGCCGGTTACGCTGGGATGCTGCTCCCGGGCATCATGCAGCCTGCGATGCTGATGTGTATATACAGTGCTCATTGAGTGCTTTATAAACACCGATCGGGAAGGCAGGAATGGTACTGAACTGTCCCTGACTTCTCCCTGGCGAAGCAGCTGCAAAGGCAGTGTGCAGCTGCTAACTCTGCACGGCCATTTTAAAATGGTTGTGCAGACTAAGGGGCTATCGGCCCTGTTCATGTCCTGTACATATGCATACCTGGTCACAGATGTCTCCAATTAATCCTGTCCTTAATAAGGTCCTCTTGTTGCATCACTCGTTATATCTGTTGGCTCAGATATCGGCAGGTGACAGCTTTGTTTATATCCCCCCTCGTTAATACAAGGCACTGGTCCATTGGCCATAGATACCACCATCTACTCATTTTGTCCCTCCTATTTCAATTAGATTGCCAGCTTCTATGGGCAAAGACCTATTTCTTTTGAAGGCCTGGTACACATCTGCGCCTATAGTTCCGTTTGCAGATTCCAACAAAAAATGGAAAAAAATAGTGGAACACGCAGCTCTATTTTTTTCTGTTAAAATGACGGACACCATGACAGAAACTCGACGGCCCTCAGTGTAGTAAAGGGGGGCCGTCAAGTGCCACGGGTGTCCAACTTGTAACATAATTGTCGCCCCTATGAAGTGGGCAAAGCTTAATCTAAATTTTTATTAATGTTGCATTTTTATTTTTGGGGTGTTTTACTTTATTTTACCATTTGTAAAGTGCTGTGGAATATTTGTGTTTTTTTCTTATTGCTGTAAAAGCTGTGGTCTAGATGCTATCGGTCTTGCTTCCTGAAATATTCCTTTGTCTGCTATACAAGACTGACCAAGGTTTTATTTCCCCACAGTTGCTCCTTCCCTTATGATTAGATGGTGATAGACTGGATTATTATTTACTGATATGGTTGGAATTAAGTCACCCCCACTCCTCCATTACGCTAACAAATGGGTCCTTTAAAAGCCACTTCTCCGAGAGCCTCGTTGTGTAAGTCTGCCGCCACAAACCACAGCTCTGAGGAAATGACTGTGGGCCGCGTGTACCTGAGTAAGCCAAACTCTTCCTGTGTGGAGCCTGCTCCCATTATGGGACCTCTAGATTTTATCAGAGTTGAATTGATTAAGAGGAAAGGAAGAGAAGAGGAAGAAGTTTTATTGCCGTTTGGCTCCAGCAAATGGCTTCGGCAGAACGCGGCTGCCGGATTCCGTCCCCTGTATCCTCCCCCCCCCACCTCCCCAAAGATTGTAAGCGCGGCTTATACAACCACGCTGTAAATGTCATGAATTTTTATGACCCTATTTTATCTCACTTTGTGTCCTTGTAAAATTGGACGTGTGAATTGTTTTAGTTTTTCTTTATTTTTTTTCTCGACTTCCTTGAAATAGTTACTCTAGGGCTGGCTAATTGCTTATGAAGACATTGCTTACAGTAATGAGTGAAGTGCACCCTATGCCCTCACTGGAGGCCTCTTGTACCTCGTACCTCCTTTATATGTTTGTATTGATTTGGTATTATTGAATTTCTCTATAAAACAGCTGTTTTTCTTGCTGCTCTACTTTATTTCCTTATTCAAAAGAGGTTTATCCGGCACACTAATAGGGTACGTGCAGTCTCCTCTCAAACAGCCATACGCTACACCCTACCAAACTTCTCAACTTGCTGCTGCTGCCCAAGGTTCCTCACCTTAGATTAACATTACCTATTCTACTACCCGGACTTTACAGGCTACTCCCTATTTACCCTTTATGATATCTATGCATAAATTCCTCTGGCAACGCCTCTGTCGGTGACCTGCAGGATTAAAGAGAACCTGTCACATAGATTATGTCCCCCTTGCTGAGGGACGAACAAGCTAGTGACAGACCTGCTGTTCCCAGCACTGTGTCCCCTTATCTGTAAGATGCTGTCGTTTTAGAGTATTTAATGCTCAAATCTGCAGTTTTCAGCCAGAAAATAGTCATGAAAAGAGTCCATTTTTTCATACCCTGCCCACCTGAGGCTAGCCCCGCCCACCTCAACTGATAAACCTATTACTTTGAATAGGTAGAAACATGTGAATAACTGTCAGGTGGGTGGGGCTAGCCTTTGGTGGGCAGGGCTAACACCTGCTCATGAATAAGATTTGAGCATTAAATACTCTAAAACTACAGCATCTTACAGAATAAGGGACACAGCAGGTCTGTCACAAGCTTGTGCTATCCTCAGCAAGGGGGGCATAATATAAGTGACCGGTTCCCTTTAAGGCTTATAATTATTGGAAACGTCGCATCAATTTGTCACATTTACGAGCTTCTAAAAACGGAAAAATCCTCTTGATTTGTATTGCCCCTATTGCCTGTACAAGCATGAATTTATCACAATAAAGATCACCTTGCATTATCTCTTCACGTGCGATGGACTTTTTATACTACTTTAATTTCCAGCATGCTTTGCAAAAAGTTTAAGTAATTCAAATTTCTTTCCATGTTTGTTTCCCCTTTTTAATCTCCTTTTTTTATACACACATTCCCATATTTCCTGTGGTTTTTCTATTTTCCTCCCCTCTGTCTCCTCTACCCCCCTTCATTCCCGTCCTGTTTGCTTTTCATGTTTTTTGAGTAATATGTAGCAGATGTGAATCCCTGCACATGTATGTGTGTGTATGTACAATTACACTGTGTATTTATATCTTTGGGCAGCTTAACAATGCTTGCGTTGTCTGTATTCTATGCAGTCGCTTTTGTTGTGTTCAGGATAATTGCAGTTTAGCTTCATAATAAGCTAGGGGTGAGTGAAAATATGTGAGGTTTAGGACTGGCGGCCATTTTAAGACCTTAGGGAGGCGTTTGTGTATAAAACTTGAATTTTTGCTATATTCACAACATAATGGTAGACTATTAATGGACATCCTATAATAAAAGCTATAACAGATTGCAGCCACTCAGGCAGCTTACTGATCGTGAATCAATCTGACCTGTTACATTTACTTATTTTTGTGTCCTCAAACCATTTCATGCAATGCAGTGCTCCCTCTTAACCCTCCCAGAGCATGAATAGAATGCTAGAACGACAGTGTAGACTGGTGGAGGCAGGAAAGGATGCAACGCTGCATAAAAAAATGACTTTTTTATGACTTTCTGTGATTTGTAATGGCTACTGCTATTCCTTTCTTACCTCTTGGGTGTAGTCCAACATTCTAGGATAAAGAATCACTCGCTATATACTTTCATGCTTTTTTTTTTTTTTTATTAGGCTTTTTTTTATTTAAACAATTTTTAGCAGGCCTCTCTCCCATCCAACACTTATTTTAATGTTTTTTTTTATTTCCTAAAACAAAACCTATTGGGCTATGCCTGAAAGAAATTCACTAACTACTATGTCTAAAGCATTCTACATTTTGAGGGGGGAAAAAACATGCAAAAACGCATTTATATTCCCCTATTGGCTTTCAGCGAACATCTGGCCACAGTAGTATTTTGCATAACACAAGAGTGAAAAAAGCCAAAATTTGCAGTTTTCTTAAAGGATCTGTGGCTGTTTCGGAAGTTTAAGTAAATACTTGCTTTACCTATAAAATGGTAATTTAGGAACACCACATATAACTCTGTGGTGTTCCTCTAAAATGTATTAGAGAATCTGTCAAATGGGTGTTTCCAACTGGGGATGTGTCCCTGCTCAGTTTGGGGGGGGTATTCACATGACATATTTGCGGGACATATAGGCAGTCCCCGACTTACACCGTTCCGACTTACATCTATCCCTAGTTACAAATGGAGACTTATGTGGCATGCTGCACTTGTAGTTCCATCTTCCACAGCAGATAGTAACTGTGGAACGACAAGTCTCAGCATGCCACATTAGCACATGTGGTTAAAATAATGTAAAATCTTATTAACAAGGGCACATACAGCAAAACAAATCACTTCCCTGCACTATCCAAAACAAAAAAAAAAAAAAAAAAAAAAAATGTTGTGCTGGAGTTGCATTTAATAAATATACCTGTTCCGAATAACATACAAATCCAACTTAAAGGGGTTGTCTCACTACAAGGTTTGATTTTTATATTAAAGATATTGCAAAAACAAGTCACTTTGCAATATGTATCCATTAAGTGTCCTACCTATTGCTAGATATCCCCTCTTGTATGGGCTGCATCAGCTCTTCAGGTCACTATAGCTACAGACCTGTTTGATCTCTCCTGATAGGCTGCTAACGCTGGTTGCTATAGCTACAGACCTGGCTTCTACTGCAGCCTAGTGCAAGCCAGTAAACCCGCCCCTGAATTCAAAATGAAACCAAGAAAACAGGACTGAGGTAAGATGAATCAATGTAGTGAGACAACCCCTTTAAGAACAAACCTACAGTCCCTATCCTGTTTGTAACCCAGGGACTGGCTGTACTTTGGCGCATATTGCACTGTAATGTGCCCGAAGTACGCCCCGCAAATACGGTAAAATCATAGCAATCATTGAGTGCTATGATTTTCCGGTGTATTCCCCGACACACAGTACGCACCCGTAATAAGAAGTGAAGTGTCGCTCCTCTCGGATTGGAAAGTAAATGGGGCCGTACTTTCAATAGCAGGCGTATAGCAGTGCAAACAGGACTGCACCACTATACACCGTGTGAACCCAGCCTGTGACATTGTCCTATCAGTAAGGCCAAGGTCAGCGTGTGCAGGGACACAACCCTTTCAAAACTGGAATGGTAACATCCATCTGACTGATGTAGTAATACTGGACAACACAGCGTTATAAAGAAAGAGCTTCAGAATTTTTATTTTATAGGGGACACTTTATTTACTGAAACAGTCATGTCAGGAGTGTTCACGGGTCTTCTTTAAGAATACTATGTGTGAAACAACTCTTGAAGTTCTTGTGCTGGAATCTAGAATTCTAAAGAGTTTTTTTTTTTTTTCACCACAATTTAACCACCAGGGGGTGATAAGTTGTTTAAATGCTATGGAGCTACATTTGTCGCAGCAATAATATGGTGTTTCTTAATAATGTCACAGCATAAAAAGAATGAGTTGTCAGGACCGCTGATTAATAATGTGCCAGGTTTAAGTCACGGCAGTGTAATAACAGTTTATAAAGTAGGAAATGTAAACGAGAACCTTATAATTACTTCCCCTTTAAATTCTCCCGGCCATTGTTGAAGGTTGTTTCTGGAAAGATTTTCCATCTTTTGAAGTCACATTTATGGAGGGGAAAAAGGTGTAATGGGCGAACATTTGTTTTTAATTTGTGTTTTAAACAGTTTCTATTTTCTCGTGCCATAAAATATCAGCATTTCAAAGGCCCCGCAAATTAATTGAATTCCTTTTATCTGCAGAGGAATGTGTTCTGGTCTTATAGGCCGTTAATGGCTTATCACATTGCCTTTATAGTTCTTTTGTTGTAGCTGAATGCCGAGTGGTTGTGTTTTTTTTCTTATAATTTTTTTTTTTTTAATATATTTTTTTTCCTATCCAATGTTGATGTCATCTGAATAATACCTGAAATTTTAATTACCATCTCGGTGATCGGATCTTTTATTAAAAACTGTGCTTTTAATAAGCCTACAAATGTCATTTTAATTCATATGAGAGAATGTACCAATTTTATTATTTTCTGTAGAGCTGGAGGAAGATGGTTTTTGGTATTTTTCACAGGAACGTGTAATGTAAGCTGTCATCTGTCGTTGGTGACGGCAGCCATCTTATGAGTAATGCCAGTAATCATAGAGTTGCCGTCATTGCTTCATAATCAGATGGTATTTAGTCAAGAGATACATATACAGGGGGTCCTTAAATTGGAAAATGATCCTTTATGTTGCCCATGGGAAAGAGGATGTTGCATTTTTCTTTGTTCTTTTATTTTTGCTTACTGTTGCTCGGCTATTCCTGTGCTTGCATGCTCCTCTGCTTACTTTACTTCTCTATTTGATGACTCTTTGCTATTGTCTATGCTCTTCTTATGTCTTGCTTTTTTGCTTATTGTGTTCCTTTGCTCACCTGCTTGCTGATACTTCTGCTTACTATCCTACTTGCTTTCCTAATTTGCTAGCTCTAGGTGCCCCGCTCTCTGGCTTTCTATCCTGCTTGCTTGCCTACTTGCTTTCCTAATTTGCTAGCTCTAGGTGCCCTGCTCTCTGGCTTGCTATCCTGCTTGCTTGCCTACTTGCTTTCCTAATTTGCTAGCTCTAGGTGCCCCGCTCTCTGGCTTGCTATCCTGCTTGCTTGCCTACTTGCTTTCCTAATTTGCTAGCTCTAGGTGCACCGCTCACTGGCTTGCTATCCTGCTTGCGTGCCTACTTGCTTTCCTAATTCGCTAGCTCTAGGTGCCCCGCTCTCTGGCTTGCTATCCTGCTTGCTTGCCTACTTGCTTTACTAATTTGCTAGCTCTAGGTGCCCCGCTCTCTGGCTTGCTATCCTGCTTGCTTGCCTACTTGCTTTACTAATTTGCGCTCTAGGTGCCCCGCTCTCTGCTAGCTAATCCTGCTTGCTTGCTCTTGTTTACTATTTGCTTGCTCTATGCTTTTGGGCTTCCTACAGGGTCATTTGATTGTTCCATTATATAATTATGCTAGCTCTAGGTGCCCAACTTCTGGCTCTTCTCTTGCTTGCCTACTTGCTTTACTAATTTGCTAGCTCTAGGTGCCCCGCTCTCTGGCTTGCTATCCTGCTTGCTTGCCTACTTGCTTTACTAATTTGATAGATCTAGGTGCCCCGCTCTCTGGCTAGCTAACCTGCTTGATTTGTTCTCTTGTTCATTCTTGCTTGCCTCTTACTCTAGCTATTACCTACAGAGGGGTCATTTAAAAGGATGTTTCCATATGGATAGGATATGGCATCAAAGTCTGATAGGTGTGGGTCCAACTTCTGGGACCCTCTCCTATCTTGGGAACGGACCTCCGAAAGTGTCGGCTCAGAATGGAGAGCACCAATTGCGCACCACTCTCCATTCTGTTCTGTGGAAGTTCTGAGTACAGCCATACATGGCATTGTACTTTGAAATCCCTCTGGGACCCCCACACTTATCAGACTTTATTGGTATATCTCATCGATACTCCATTAAAGTCTATAACATTTAAAGCTCCTGGGCCCTAGTGCAAAATCCAACCTACCATTGACCATTATATTGCTGGCATGTTTAAATGTGGGTGAAGGACCTTTAGGTTCAATTAGGCATCAGGGCTCGGGGAGACTGCTACCTCTACACCCGCTATAGCAACTCATCCAGTTTCTCTCTTCTCACACTCCTGGTCACTTCCCTGTGTCTTGTTTAATTTAGTTCATACGCAGATGCTCCTGACCCAGCTTGAGAGGACGCTATACTGTAAGGGGTTGTCCCACGGCAAGGGTTTTTGGACGGTTTTACAGATGGTTTTCGGTTTTGAAAACCGACTGTCAACCTTTAGAATGGACCTCTATGGAAAATCCATGCAGTTGTCCCCATTGCACAGATTTTCCACTGGACGGTTTCTTTATACCGCTGGTGTTCCGAAAAAGATTGAACATGTTCATTCTTCCGCCCGGTTTCCGGGCATAATATGAACATCTCAATGCAAAAGGGGGGGGGGCTTTTCTCCTCAAACAGTGGAAAATCTAACCGGTATGTGCTTTATGTCGTGAGTTCATGCCTTAAGAGTGAGTGCACATAGAAAGGACTTTTATGGATTTTACGCACAAATTTGCACATGGAAAGTCTGCCATAGATTATCATACCAGCCATGTGAATGGGATTTTACAAATTTCATGCCCACGTGTTTTTGCTCTATTCAATTGAATGGGGTAAAATCAGCACCAAAATTGGCATGATCTGATACAGATTTTTATGTACGGATTTTAAGCGGAAAATTTGCACAGCAAATCTGTCCTGTGTGCATTGATCCAAAAGGTATGTGCAAACAATGCATTTCTCACGTCGAAAAATTAACATGCAGTTTTCCACTTTTCAGTGGTAGTTCCTGGTATGAATTTGGATATGGATATTTTAAACTAACGTCACTTCAGTTTTTTTTTTTTGGGGCGCATTACAGTTTTCAGATCTTCAGTGGAAAGATTTCCGATAAGTGAAGTGTGGATTTTCCATTGAAATTAGTAGGACATGGATTTCTAGCAGATTCTGCATCTAAAATGCATTGTGTGCAGCTACCCTAAAGGTGAAATGTGTGACCCCCATAAGGCTGTGGTGAAGAAATATCTCATTGTATTACATTTTTGTCACACAGTAATGGCGACTATATTTGACGGATCTTTGCTATCGGAAACAATAGCTGGGTTCATCCGTCCGCCTTGTCGTGAACGTGGAAGACATGCACACACATTCCTCCATCCCAGACTGCCAGTAATGTGTATATGAATGTGTGAGCTAATTATCGTGTATAGGTCACTGACTTCCTGCGCATCCTATATGGCATTTATATTAAAATCATAATGTGGCATTCATATTCCACCACGCAGCTGCCGGAGCGGGGACAGTCGTACTGTGTGCACCTTACAGCGTACCCTGCCAAAAGCCTGATGTCATTTGCCATATTTAGTCAGCCGACCCCGGGGTGAGGGGTTGCCTTGAGGGCAGCATTTGCACAGGGCTAGTCATGTCTGGGAGCTCAGCCGGGACAGGATCCTTAAGGTTTTCAGAGGCATCTTCAATTTCCCTGGCTGTGCAATCTCTGCAGAGTGGCAATAATTCATCGTTGCCGTATATTAAAGGTGACCTTGCTTGTCAGCTGGGAAGAGGCCAATGAGCAGGTTATTACTTCCTGCCGCTAAGCAGTTCTATTACACTATTAATAAATATTGTTTTCAATGGAGTCGTGGAATTGGTAAGGTTTCCCTCACGTAATTCTATGCACTGCGTCTCCATATCAAGCCTTCTGGCCAAACGGTATCCGTTTACCCTGACATCTGAATACAATTCAAGATGTACAGTAAAAACTGACACAGCCATAGGCATAATAGTAAGAGAGTGGGATTAGGGGAGTGCGGAGAACTGTTGGTAACATAACAAATGCTAGAGAGTCTGTGTTAAACCGGGATATGAAACAAGGAGACAGTTCTGGAATAATCCATCTTTTTTTCTGTAGGGTCTCTGTACTGTATAGACTTTAATTACCGCAGCCCTTCTCTAGGCTTGAGCGGCTACAAAAATGAGGTATGTGTTCCTAACATGCATGGTGAATGGGTGTGCAATCAGTTCCCCTAAAATAAAAAGCCGCCCTTGTGACTAATCCCGTGACGGAGCCACCGCACAGTCTCTATTACTATAATAAGGTTATTATCTACCAAGGCCGTTCTCAAACTGTGGGTAATCCAGCCTCTGGTATTTCAGTGTGACCAACATTTCACAACTTGTGATAAATCACAGGCATCAAACTTGGCTGTGGAAATTTCATGATTGCTCTCTGGGGCACATTTTTTATTTTCACTTTATCTTTTTTTTTTCAACTATTGGCATTTTTTTAGACTCTGTTCACACTTCACATTCTTTCTTTTATTTCTCTCTGCAGATGGAGAGAAAACTTTCTAGACGGTATTTATGGAAATGTTATATTTATGGAAAATAGAGAAATTCAACAAAAAAAAAATTTACTTCTTTCTTGCTAAATTATACATGTTGGACCCTTTCAGGCCCTTTAGAGGATTAAAGATAAAATAGAATTTTAGAAAAAAAATCTTACAGACTAACGTCTTTTTCTTTAAAAAAAAGTAGTTCAATCTTAAGTATTTATAGCGTATATCATAGAAATGCCTTGGGCCCGGTTCACATTTGCCTCTGAGATGTCGCCCTTATTTTTGGATTTCTGCTTCTAACGATGAAACAGAAGACTGGAAATAGAAATACAGATGTTGACCTAACCTTACAATTATGGGCTGAAGTGGGAATATTTTGGGCATGTCCTCATGGCACGGGTTTTCACCCGGATTTACAGACGGTTTTCGGTTTTGAAAGCCATCTGTAAACCGGGTGTTAACCTTTTATACGGACTTTAATGGAAAATGCGTGCAGCAGTCCACACTGCACAGATTTTCCGCCGGATGGTTTTTTACACCACCGGTGGTCAGAAAAACATAGAACGTGTCAATTCTTCTGCCCAGTTTTCAGGGGAAACATGAACATGTCGGTGCGGAGGGAGAGGGCTTGAATCTGCAAAACACGGACAAAAGCCATCCGCTACGTGCCAAAAACAGACCAAATACCGGTCGGGAAATCCCTGTAAACGGCCCCTTACTGTCAGAACTATAGGGGGATGGCTACTCCAATTTACTAATCCCTAGCTAACTGGAGAGATGGTTGCTCTTGTGCACGGCCTTCTTCATTAAAGTCTATGGAAGTTATGTAGGGAGCCCAGTAGACAGTTTATGGCTGTGCTTTAAGTACTGCAAGGATTGTACAGGATTAGAACAACATGGTTGCTTTTATCCAGAAACAGCGCTGCCCCTGGGCATAAGTTGTTTCTGGTATTTCAGT